>JAPYZB010040828.1:0-10012 GCA_030522745.1 Eupelmus kiefferi | reverse complement strand
AAACTACAAACATTGATTACTTGAGTTTTCCGAAGCGTTAGACCGTAAGGCTCTGGCTTTCCTCATTTTTTTAAACCCTAAAACATATCCCAAAGTTTCATCAAGATCTGTGACCCGAAGGTCATACACTCTCCTAGTAAGTTATTTATAATCAGTTTATTATTCATGTTTGGCTACTCGAGTGGCTATTTGTATTCGAGTCGTAAAGTTAAACTCAATTAAACTTTATTTAAGGGGGGGCCTGAGTTAAAATCACTGAAATAGAATAAACATTTATTACTTCTTAAAATAGTATATCATAGTTTTTATTAATATAAATTTTTTGTACTTCCTATATACATATGACGGATCATTTTTTCACATTTAGGTGATCTAAATTGTCCTCTGAGTCTCTAATACCGCTCACCGCTAGAAATCTTAAATTTAGACTATTTTTCTCACTTACCACGGGTTTCCTAGCCAAGCAGCTCGCCAATTTATACCAGGTTGGGCTTAAAATACTCCTTTAGAGTGCCACTACAGAATGAACAGATTACTTTTTCGAAAAACACTTAAAAAATAATTATTAGGGACACTTATGTGCGTAGATTTCACTTTCAAATAATGTATTAATCAAATTTTGCACATAAGTGTCCCTAATAATTATTTTTTAAGTGTTATTCGAAAAAGTAATCTGTTCATTCTATAGTGGTACTCTAAAGGAGTATTTTAAGCCCAACCTGGTATAAATTGGCGAGCTGCTTGGCTAGGAAACCCGTGGTAAGTGAGAAAAATAGTCTAAAGTTAAGGTTTCTAACAGTGAGCGGTATTAGAGACTTAGAGGACAATATAGATCACCCAAATGTGCAAAAATTATCCGTCATATGTATATAGAAAGTACAAAAAATTTATATTAAAAAAAACTGTTATATACTATTTTAAGAATTAATAAATGTTTATTCATTTTCAGTGATTTCAACTCAGGCTGGACCCCTTAAGTTTATTTGCAGTGTGAATGAGATCTTTTTCCGAACGCAGATAAGCAGTTTATGTATATTTATTCTAGATGTTACAGCGATGTAATCGGTAGATTAGGAGGACAACAGAATATCAATATTGGGGAGTTTTGTTACCAATTCGGAATCATTGTACACGAGATTGGTCATGCCATCGGCTTTCACCATGAACAACAACGACCGGACCGAGATAATTATGTAGAGATTTTCCATGACAATGTAGAACCAGGTAATTTATTGTTTCTTTTCTATAAATTAAAATTCAATATTATTATTAAATTATTTATTTATTATCATAAAAAAAAGAAATGTTGACCATTGTTACGTTTGTTAGTTTGTGGATTCTCCATTGCTTTGTTTGGACGAGACCAAACGAGATGTGTGTAAAGGTGAGTAAAAAGACAACAAAGAGCTCGGTTAGATGTTTGGTTTATTCTCTGACAAGAGGATGCAAGAGTATCGCATATAAGTAAGTGTGAGACTGAGGCCTAATCTATCTATACGTGCAGACGTGGTTAAAGGGCGTTGTGTGGTTGTGTGGTGATGTCCTCGTTGATGCGCCCGGCCGAGTCTCTCCTCGAGGCGGCGGTTTGCTCCCGTTTTATGGTCCGGGTTCTAATCTTGGCATGACGACACGTGAACAGATTTTCGGGTTACCGACCAGAGCGTAGATGTTTGGGGACGTCAGTCCTTCGTCGTGGCGCGGTGTCATGCTGCGCGATTAAGCTGGGTATGGTCGAGCGTAGGCGCGTGGTTGATTCGACGGATCATTAACTGCTGTATTAGGAAAGCTTTTGCTGGGTGCCCGGAATGAGGAAAGGTAGCGAAAGCTATGCTCAGGATGCTTGCATCAGTAACACTATTTCAAAATTGTTTTTTAATTGCTCACATTATTTGATTTTTCATAAAGAAAAAATCAAGCTATGATAGATTATAAACTAAGTAATTTGAGTTAGTTAATGTTGTAATCCAAAACTACCTAAATTTTGGATTTTTAACAAATATTTCCTTGTAAAGTATTGACTTCTATAAAAAGGTTATTGGAATACTTCAAATCAAAAATATTCTTCTAAATCTGTTTGAATTTTCTCAGTTTATGATTAAAAAATTAACTTGCTAATCTTACTAACATATTCTTTATTTTAAGTTATGCATATATACATATTATATTGTTTCTAATGAAATAAGTTAAAATATACTTATAATTTTTGGTTGTTTACTTTCTTTTTTTATCTGTGCTATAATTTGTTTTGCTGTAATATTTGAAACATTATTTTTCTTTCTTGAGATTGGATTTAGATGAAGATTGAGGCAGGGCATTAGTAATTCACCAGCAATTTTTTTTCTTCAAGTCTTAGCAAATAGAAAGTAGTAATTCTCTACCAACATTAATTTAAAAATGATCTACTTTTGCCCTCGTTATAAAAAAAATATTAAACATACAACAGAAGAAAACAGAAATCCTTAACTGTTTCTTTATTGCATATTTTAGATATGACTTGGCATATTCTTATGTTCCCTTCATACAGACTTATAACAAAAACTATTAAAATTACTTTCTTGAGTCGAGAATAACTTTCTTGAGTCGAGAATATTTACGTTACTTTTTCATTTTCATTTTTTGGAAGAGCACTCTGGCACATCCACCATGTTGGAATCTCTTATATTGAAACACTATATATCGTTTAATAAATTTTTATTATATGTGAACAATACAAATTTTCATCAATTATTTTAGTATTATTATTGCAGTTCTACTTACTGCAAATAAAACATCTTTTTATACGTTACAAAACACTGTTGCAAAAAAACTTTAACGTAATTTTTATTTATTTATGCATCAGGGCAAGAAAGTCAATTCCATCTGTTAGACAATAAAGAAGTGGATTCCCTTGGAGAACCTTATGACTATGACTCGATAATGCATTACGGTCCAACAGCTTTTGGCAGAAACGGTTCCGAAACTATGGTACCGATTCGAAAAAATGGAAATAGATATGTATATGATCCTTACAGGATTATTGGCCAAACAGCTCGATTAAGTGAAGGGGATATAAGGCAAACTAATAAACTCTACAATTGTCCCAGTATGTTTTACATTTTTTATAACATTGTATTTCATTTCTTTTTTCTATTCCTTATTAAATAATTTTTTTTCTTAACTAATAGACTCCAAAATAGAAGTTCCAAAAAGAGATTGCAACATCGTCATTCATGCGACCTACGGCAAGAGGATTAAGAGCCCCTTGATCAAGGGTACAAAAATGTGCTATTTGAATATCCGAAAAGATCCCCGATTCGATATTATTGTAAAGTTCACGCTCATGGATTTCGAGTGCAGTAATAAGAACGATTGGTTTAGTGTGTACAGCCTTCCTTATAACAAAAATAAAATGCTTCTTGGATGGTCGTCATGCTTTGAAAATAAACAAACCGAGTACACCTCAAAAGACAATCTTGAAATCATATTATATGCAGAAAATAGGTCAGTATATGAAGCTATATCTTTCTTTTTCCCCTTACATTTCTTTTTTTTTCACTAGAACTCACGAAGCACAGATTATAAAAATATTCTCTGTGTGAAATATACGTTACAATATATAGGTTATTGTTCATACAATTTAAAAAGAAATCGAGAAAAATTTAATATTATAAAAGACTTTAAAATAATTATTTTTTAATTTAACTCAGATTGGAGATACAATTAAATTAATACTATTAATTATTAACGTATGTTATTATAAAATTTACTTAAAAATTTATTTATTTATAATAAAAATCATGAACTTTATGTTACTTTTTTAAATATTATTTAAAATTTGTCCATGTAAAGAATGGATAATGTGCAATGTTAAATGTATATTATATTATAATGTTGTATAAATTATAGTTACAATGTATTTTGAGTAACCACATTTTTTTAATTTCTCTTCTCAGCTCATTGTAAATATTGTTAACTAATTTCGGATGAACATGCTTTCAGTGTACCTAAACAGAACTTACATTTCACAATCTTTTTGGAGAAGAGTCGTGGAGCTCACAACAATGGACATTAAGCATCAAAATTTTGCAAAAGCTATTGAATATGTACGCCTAAAGAAAAATGTATTATCTTGAAGATAAGAAAATTGATTTGTCATCAATAAATGATATTTTTTGCTTAAAGGAGTATATACTACAGATACATAAGACGGATTTTACATACTTCCGGAAACATTTTTTCATAAGTGTAAAAAATAATAAGAACTTTATTTTGTGGATTAAATACAATTTTTCATGATAATTTAATTTTGTTATACCTAACAAAAAAATTATAGTTTAAAAATGTATGCATATATTCTTTATTAAAAATAATTCACAAACTACAAAAAATATAAAAAATGTAGAAATAAATATACGTATACCGCCATAAGACTGTAGTAAAAATTTTAGTAAAATTAGCTTTTAAGATGTACGTAACTAATACTTTGCAAAAATTATTATATACAATAAATTATTACATTACCGTCATTATAACGTAACAAATTTTTTTAACATAATTAACGGAACTTTTCAGAAAAACAGATTCACTAAGAGAGTGTCAAGGATCCGGATCACGGATTTTGCTTAAACTTTAAAATACGGTTTCAGATGTTGAAATATGAAGAAAACCGACATTTCAGACCCTAACGCTATAGAAAACTCAAGTTATTCATATTTTTACTTTTGTTTTAAGGAAATATTGATACAAACGATATTTTTTAAACCTTTTTTATTTAGCCTAGAAAAAACTTGTACGTATCTGTAAATACATAGAATTAAACTAGAATAGACAACCTTTTATTTGCTTTTTACAGAATTAAAATATTCTACGTTACTCAAAAATTATAACAGTTCAAAGTGCAACATCAAAAATGTACCAAAACTATAATTCCAATTTTACTCGTTATTTTATACCTTATATTATACCTTTTTTATCCCTAACTACAAACTATTATAACTTTTAAAGGAAGAAGAATATTTTAATTCTGCAAAAAGCAAATGAAAGCTTGTCTTTTCTAGTTTTTTTTCTAGACTAAATAAAAAAGGTTTGAAAAATAGCGTTTGTATCAATATTTCCTTAAAATAAAACTAAAAATATGAATAACTTGAGTTTTCTAAAGCGTTAAGGTCCGAAACTTCGGTTTTCTTCATATTTCAACATCTGAAACCGTATCCCAAAGTTTGAGCAAATACCGTGATTCGGATCCCTGAAATTCTCCTAGTCAGCCAACTTCTTGTAAAATATGTAATCTTTATAAAAAAATATTTCCCTACTGAGGAACACATTGAAATGAATGTTTATAACGTAATTTTTGGGTTCCCGTAAAATATTTTGTGTAGCTTTCTATCCCACGCATTTCACTTAGTCTTAATATTCGCCTAGTAGGTCCCTCTCAAATATTGCTTTTAGCACCAGAATCAGGCAACAATACTGATGAACCTCTCGATCAATGCCACTCTCTACCACTTCTTTCTTCTGAAGATAAGAATGTGCCGGTTCAGTAATTTGTAAAACACCAACTCGCTGTATCTTTACCGAAAATACTCGATTCAGCTCTCCCCAATTACATCGCACCTACGAGCTCATTATGCTCTTAAAAAAATAGAAACAAAAATTATAGCAAAGAAAATTTAAGGCTAAGTGAAATCCGTAGAAATCTACACAGAATTTTTTACGGAAACCCAAAAATTATGTTGTAAACATTTATAAAACCCGTAGGGAAATATTTTTTTATAAAGATGAGATTATACCTATGTTTTACTAGATGCTGACGGTGTCCGTTTTATCAGAAAAGTTCCATTAACTACATGTTAAAAAAATTAGTCACGTATAATGTCGGTTAGTTGGAATTTTAATACTGATCTTTTTCGGTTTATAATTTTTTCTTTAACGAAGTCAGTGAAATTTTTCTGAAAAACATATACCGTCAGCTTCAAGTAAAACATATAATCATTTTTAAAAAGATTTTTTCTGCCTGTTTTAATGTATTGTTACAACATAAATCTTGGATTCTCGTATAATTAATGTAAATGTATACAAACTCATTGCTTAAATGTTAACTAATAGATGCGCATGAACAATTTGAAGCTTTTAAATCTTAAATACAGCCCTCGATATATTAATGAGGTTATTTAAAAATTAGCGTAGAATCATAATTGTAATAAAAAATTTGTTTTAAGTTAGATTCACGTGTTAACTATTTGCAAATAAAAAAAGAATTATACCAGCTCTAAAACAATTAATCATTGTATATAATAGAGTCAAATTCGTGGATTGTTTGCTTTAAAAAATTATCCCTGTGGATGTTTAGTTTTAAAAAGTCACAGAAGGTTAATACTCATTGTTTAACCAGTGAGGTATTGTTGCCAATAACGCACGCGGGCACGATTTGACGCACGAGCGTAGCAAGTACGGCATGTGCCCAAGTGTGCTATTAGCAAACGATTTTATTGTGTGTACGATAAATGGACGGATTTCGCCAGCGTGCATGGAAAAAAAATTCGTAGTATGGCACAACCATTCGATTGGTAACAGATCTACTATGTTGGGGTCGTGAGAGCACCAGCATTGAAGTACGACGTTCTACTGTCATATGAAAATTGATTTATAAACCATTAACCTGAAATTGTATTAACTTTTATTATTTCTTGAATACATTTTTTACGTAATTTAAAAACTGCCAGAGTTTGTAATATATTTTTTGTAATACAAGCACGATTTTCGCGCTTTTTAATACCTTAAATGAGAGGCAAAAGTGACCATTTATATATCGGCGGGCGCTAAAGACTTTAGCGCTCGCTACTCTGAAAACGGCAATTCATTAATTTAGCGGAAATATCAGAAATCATTGAGAAAACAAGGTCAAATCGAGGAAAATATCGTAAAAATGTCGAAAAATAACGTAAAAAAGTGGAATATCGTAAAAATGTCGAAAAATAACGTAAAAAAGTGGAAAAATAACGTAAAACCCTTCGAAATAACGGCTAGTTTCGGAGATAAGGGGGGAATCCTGGATTCTTATACACGGCGGCGGCGGCGGCGAAATATCTTTATAATATGTATAGAGAGATATTTAATACTCATGTATTATAAAAATATAAACAAAAATCTTATAAGATAGTGGCTGCCGTGTCTAAAAATGATCACTTCACTTCCTTATTGTAGGTAACAAAAAACACAAAAATCAATACAAGGGTTACAAAAAACATGGTATGCACCAAGAGCTAGTGAGCTTTTTTGACCTCGTGTGTTTACAGTACTCGTCTTCGGCTCACAAACACACTTGCCTTCGGCTCGTGCTATCTCGCCTTGACTCGTACTGCAAATTCCACACTCGGTCTAAAAAAGCTCACTTTGCGCCCATGGTACATAATATACTATATAATTATAATATTTTTCGTTTCAAATTTAGAGAAATAACATCAAAATATTTTTTACAAGTATTGAAAACCTCGAGTAAAAATATGTCAGACTGTTTAATAAAAGCATACCTATCAATATTATTAGATTGTCGTACAATTCAACGCTGGGGCTCTCACACAGCAGTGAAGTGGACCAATATCAATCGGACCGAGCACTGCAGATTCCATAAACTGGTAAAATTCTACTACTACATTTTTTTCCGAGTGGAATATTTTCATAGCTCATATCCGAGTGTGTTTTGTTTTTTTAGTTTATTATTACATTTTATTCAAATTTCTTTGAAGAAGCTCTTACGTTCAGTAGAGTTTTTGGGTGACAATTCATTTCATTATTACAAGCTACTTGATTAATTATGATTAAATAATAACAGCAGATCTATATATTTAGAACATATTTTAATTATTATTACATGAATGAAACAACTTGTATTTATGCTGAACGTTTAGAATAAATATTTTTTAATTATGCTTATATAAACATCTTTCTATTAAGTAATTTTAAAATCATTTTGTAAGATTTTTTTAACTTTATTAATCTATTTTCCATTATACTCTGGTCGAAAATTTGCCAATACATGCAGTTTTTGTGAAATTTCTTGCCAAGATATGTTTTATACAATAATAGTTTCTTCAAACTGACTCATAGTCCGTTAGATTGCACGTAAAGGTGAACCACCCTGGCATATCAGTATCAGTTTTTTGTTTGTGAGAATAGCAAGGCATTATATAATTTCATAAAAATGTTTGTGATTACCATTTTCTTCTACTGTACTAGACGAGTCGAATTTTTCTGCCGATAATTTTTTATTTTTTGAGTGAATTTCAGTTTTATTGGAGGTACCTGAAAAAAGTTATGGACTTTAAAAATTGAGAAATATAGTATATTATGCACCTAGGGAGAAAAAATAAATAAAGTTCCAGATCGCATGTAAACGAAAGTGATATTTTTGGCCCGAGTATGGTGAAAAATAGTATACGCACCACGGGAAAAAATAAAGAAAGTCTCAAATCGCATGTTTATGAACAATTTACATACGTACTGGGACATTCTTTATTTTTTTTTCCCTATAGGTGCGTAATATATACTAATATTAATAATATTTAATCAGCTTACTGCATATATACTGGATGCTACATCTGCTTTTGAGAGTATCACTAGAGTGGTAAACGGGAACGCAATTTTCGCGAAGATCCCAGCTGTGGTATAGTTCAATACCGCATGTATATTTTTTGCAAAATGGTGCAACATTTTTACCTGCAATAATTATTATTATTCCATAAGTCATTAATTATTACAGTTAAATTCCAAATGACATTTTTTCCAAAGCTTTTATTTTTGTATATCAATTGATAAGGTTACTAATTAAATTAAAAAATTTTTAAGTTATTAGTTTTTAAAAAAAAATCTTAAATAATTATAAACGAAAGTTAAATTTTAATAATTTAATAGAGAACTTTGAATATATATTTATTTGTTACGCAGTTACCTTTGTAGCCTTCCATACACTGACATGATAAGTCAGGATCATCGATTGGATGAAATGATTCCCCCAATTTATAGATTTTTCCATCAACTTCGCATGTTTCATCCTCCGCACTCTTAGCTGAAATTTCAGTAAATATTGTTTTGTCACACAGGCACGATTTTCGCGCTTTTTACTACCTAAAATAAGAACCAAAAGTGCCCATTTTCAGACCGTCGGGCGCTAAAAACGTCGAAACGGGCGCAAAAGTCTTTTGCGCCCGCTACTCTGAAAACGGCAATTTAGGCCGTTATACGTATATATATATATATACATACATACATACATACGTACATACACACACACACATATATATACAATATATATATATATATATTTGTGTCAAATGTACTCGTAAATAACAAAAGTATAAATATAAATTTAATAAGTCTCTCAGTATAGGTAACAAAAAACACGAAAATCAATACATGCGTTACAAAAAATATGGTATGCACCAAGGGCTAGTGAGCTTTTTTAACCTCGTGTATTTGCAGTACTCGTCTTCGGCTCGCAAACGCACTAAAAAAGCTCACTTTTAGCCCTTGGTACATAATATACTATTAATTTTATACATCTTTGCAAATAAATAAAAGGAATATGTCTATTACTTACGACAAATTTCCATTCTGCAGCAACTATCTATTTCTTTCCAATAACATCCTTTCCTTAAATTTATGGTAACACCAAACAACTCGGGGCATTCATTTGCGAAACATGAGAATGCTGTTCTATAAAATTTCGGAAAATGTACTTTTATTATATTTGTATATCTTTGTGTGGGGAGATATATGCATGCACGTTTTTGTGAGAATGGAACTAATGTAAAATGAAAATTAAAACTAAGATTTTCAGATTTAAAGAACATACCGATTATCGCCATATCGTGATGTGCGGCACATACAGATGTCACAGGGATTTGCATCCTCCCTCTTAGGCTCCTCGCCGACCTCGTATTCATTTCCATTGGCATAACATTTGTCAGTGGGTCGGGTCTGCAGGTGTGAGCAGTTATACGCCGTAGCGCAGCAATCACCTTCCTTGGTGTAGATT
>JAPYZB010035605.1:0-11267 GCA_030522745.1 Eupelmus kiefferi | reverse complement strand
CTTCAGTAAAGTTGATTTTTTGTCCAGTAAACATAGCATCACGAGCTTGTTCTATTTTACGGTCTCTTGCCTGTAAACAATTGACACAGAATGTTTTTATAAGCCTTCAATAAAAAATAAAAATTGTCTATAAGTGTATCATTACTCACCAGTTGGAATAACAGACTAAGAACTTCATCAGTGACACGGTTTTTGGAATAGTCAAGAAGAATGGGCCCATCTTGTGGAGTGTCAAGCTTCAAACTGAAATAGTAATTTAAAATTCACCTGATGTAATGGCCCATAAATTATCATAACCTTATACTCAATAGAAACTCAATATTACATAATACTTTGCAATATATTTGAAAATTATTCTTTTTTTAATTTATCATTGATTAAAACATTACTATTCATAATAAAAACAAACTTATTCCAACAATTAAAAATATAATTATTTTTTTTATAGAGTTACTATTGTTGCAATTCATTGCGCTAGTCTTAACACAAAGTTGAATAACACGTGATTTCGAATTTTAAAATTGACATTTAAATTTTTTCGCGAATTTCTGATAAGAAGGTGAAAGAGGTCACGTCAAGGTCAAACGCCGAGAATACTCCAAATGCACAGTTATTGCTATACCTCAACTTGTCGAAGCGGCCGGGATCCTCTTGAAAGAGATTATTTATGTTGATTTTCGCACCGTTACTGTTGTAATAGTCCTGCAATTTCTTCCAGGTTGCCTCTTGGCTCAGCTTTGGCTTTGCTTCCATTTTCCGGCGATTCTGAGGATCCGCTCTGTCACTCTGCGCTCTCTATACAGTCTGGCAATATCGCAAACTGTGTTCTTCTTGTATATACCGCTCCCGACGATGGAAAATGTATATACATATATATTGTTCGAAGTTCGAGCGGCAGCGTACGGCGCGCGCCGCGGCCTGAGGCACTGACGAGCATGGAACTTTGAACGAGTGATCGTAAGTTTTAGCAATTTTATCAGTGACAATAATTACCGTCGCCGGCTTATCTTATCTTTTTTATTTTTAATAATCTAGTTGACTAGTTGATAGAAATGAAGTAGAGAGAAAACATTATTTTTATATTATTTATATCTTTATTATTTTATAAAAATAAGTTTTTTCTACTCAGTTTTTATGAAAAGAAGTACCGTCACCGAACTGTTACTTTACCGTATATAAGGTCTTTTTGTAATTTTGGAGTGATCTTATAACTCGAAAACATTCAATTAAAATTAATTTTAGAAAAAATAATTAAAGTTCTAAAATCATTTAAAATTTTGTAATTATATTCTATGTATTGTTATACGTCAAATATTTTGAAGAGTAACTAAATAAGCGCCTTCTCATAGATGCATTATTTTAACATTATACGTGCATTATTTTTACATTTATAAAAATAAAAATAATAATATGTAAAAATTATTAAAAAAAAATTTTCAGCAATTTCTTTTTATGCGTATATATGTATATCTTTTATCATAAAAATATATACTTTCCTATTTAAAAAGAATCATTAAATTAAAGTATTATGGTGTTAATAAAATTTAAAAATTAAAATATGGTCGATTAGACAGATTACGACTTTACCAACGTCGGTAATCAAATTTTCCAACTATAAACAGTGAAACAGCGGAACAACCAAAAGGAACACCGATACTGGACCGACTACCATAATTGAATTGCGACTACCTATATGTATCGCCTCGTCGAAAAATCTGGATTCGGCTTTGGGCTATGCGGCAGTGAGGAGTCTTCACAGTTTGTAGATTTATAAGAAAAAATAAACACTGTGATAGTGCAGCATTTTTGCTAAAATTATTCCAATAATTAATAAGTTATCTTCCTGCGTAATCAAAAGCGTATATTTTTCATTTAATCAAAATGGTAAGTAAGATTTGACGTAACTCCGCACTTAGCGTGTTCGACGATTCATTGTTTGTTTACATCATTCGGTTATTAATTACTCAAAGTATAGTAATATTGATTCAATAGCTTTCAAATATTTCCATTCTTTACTTTTCTGTAATCATACGAGCTTTTGTTTTGAAAATGCATTTTTTATAAATTTCAGAAACAAGTGTTTGACATTTTAGGTTAGAAGCCGAGTTAAAGCGTCCAATTCGAGAAAAAAAGAATTAAAACAATTTTGATCGAGTTTAATGTAGATTGAGTTTATTAAATAAACTTAAATTTAAAATCATTCTCACATTTATAATTAAATTATATATACATATTTATATGTTGCATTTTATTTTCAGTCGCACACAATTCTTCTAGTTCAACCAGCCAACAGGCCTGAAACAAGGACGTACTCTGATTATGAAAGTGTCAATGAGTGTATGGAAGGTAATTAATTCATGCTTCTAAATATATAATATTATAATTTTTAATTGAGGTTGTTAACATCAATTATTTTCATCAAAGATTGTATTTTCAAACTTTCAATAGAAAAAAGGAAATTAAAGTTTTATTAAATCAATTAATTTACATTTAATTACAGATATAATAGGTACAAAATTTTAAATAGTCATAGAATTTTAAATATTTTTTGGCATTAAATAAAAGAAAGGTAATCTATTTTTCATAGCGATGAAAAAATTTAGTATCATTTTTTTATTTTAGTTTATGATCTTAAATATTCACAAATCTGAAATTATGAGACTAAATCATGTTACTAGTATATATAATTTGGCATAGAGGTGCTAACACATCTTTTGATTTTTTTAAGACTTTCATAGTTATTACTATTGAAAGTTTCTCAAATTGCAACTATGTTAATAACTACAATGTTAACAACTAAATTACTTATACGGTTGCAATCCAAAAAATATATTATTTGTACGCATTTGCTTTTGATTTCTTTACTGTAAAAAAAGTCAAATGTTAAAGCTAGTTCCTACTAGCGCATCCTTGTGAATACTTGAAAAGTATGATTAGATAAAATATGATTAGTAATAGATTCAGTCTAAAGTACAAAATATAACAAGAAATATTTAACAAATGTACTTTTCTAGTCAAAGTAATTTAATTCGAAGATCAAGAAGCTCGATTCTAAATTTTATTGTTCTAAAAATTGATGTTCTAAACATATCTCAAATTACTTAATATTAAAAATAGTAATATTAATAAGATAAAAAATTTTCTTTACTGCAAGTAGTTTTGATATGTTATTAATATCAAATAAGGGGAATGTAGATTACTAGTAACTAACTTAATTTTTCTCTACATTTATTAAACCTTTTATATTTAAAATAAAACCATAATATTTTTTAATAAAAAATTATATTTTTAATTAAAATATAATTTTTTTATCCAGGGGTATGCAAAATATATGAGGAATATCTTAAAAGGCAAAATCCAAACACTCCAACAATCACATATGATATCAAACAACTCTTCGATTTCCTGGATGATTTGACAGACTTATCTTGTTTAGTTTATCAAAAATCAACTAACACCTATGCACCTTACAACAAAAACTGGATCAAGGATAAGATTCATGTACTACTTCGTAGGGCAGCAGAGCTTGAATGAAGATATTTTATACAATTATCATTTAGATTGATTTTTTAATTAATTAACAATTAAATTTAAGAAATTTCTACTTTATTTTACCATAACTGTATAAAAAAAATACAACTACGTATTTGTGATTTTTGGATTTTTCTTAATCCACATGATTATTACTAAAATATAAAATAAGAAAAAAAATAACATAAAATTTACAATTCTTAAATAGTAAAAATGATTCATACGATGTGACTGTAAAATGGCATAGAACATTAATAAATTCAATATTTGTCAAAAATATTTCTTTAATTATTTATTTTAACCCCACAAGGTTCTTTTTTTCTTTTATTTTATTATTATTTTTGTGTCATCACGACGTTTTATAAATTATTAAAATCAATTTTTTCTTTTCGATTATTATTGTGCAAAATCATTTATTAATTTCATATTGTAAATACATAAATGGATTTTTCTTCTTTGAGTTATAAAAATAATCATATACGATTCATCAATAATAAAATATTTTCCGTTATTTTTGTTAATTAGTAATTACATTACCCAATTTTAACCCAAAACAATTCATAAAGTATAGTAAAACATTACTTAGTACATAATTTTTTGTTTTAAAAAAAAAGAAAATATACTTGTAATAAAAATTAGAAGATAAAAAATAGTGTGTTATGCACCTAAGGAGGTAAAGTATTGACGAGTTTATAGCAGGAGTGAGTTGCCATTAAAGCCATAGATGTATCTATTATAGGGTGGCAAACGCGTGCTAAGGGGTCGCCATTTTATCTTCATTGATGCGTATACTATTTTTACCATACCCGGGCCGAAAATATGCTATACTTTTGTGTTTTTGAGCTGGGAGATAAAGTAGTACTTTTGGCCAAGGTATGGTAAAAACAATAATAAAAATATTCCACAAATAAAACATTTAATCAGATCGGATTTAAAAAGTACTTAACACCGAGGCTAAATAAAAAAATAAAAAGAGCATAAAAAACAGCTATATCTTTAGAGTAGTAAAATAAACCGGCTGAGTTTTAAAACCCAGAACTTTGTTTTTATCCGTAGCAACAATAACTCGGTGAAAAATAGTACAAATATATAGTCGCGGCCGCTGCGGACAAGGCGACAGAGAAAAAGAGACGCTATTGTCATCTTACGTTTCGGTCAACACCGAATGTCCGAATAGGAAAGAGAAGACGAGAACTGCGCGTCAGCTGAGTCAGTAAGCTCTCTCTAATCTGGCAACGGACTACTCGCGCCGCGCGCGCTAGCTCCACGTGCCTGCGATGCGTTAGGCGCACCTTTCGCCGCACCTCATCTCTCCTCATAATATATAGGTATTCCACAAAAATAGTATCGATGACGCGTGTCCTTCGCTGTATAACGCAATTATGTCCAGCGTTTGTTTTAGAAACCTATGTGGGATAAGAAAAAAAGAGGGAAAAGTTTGGATAAGAGAAATTGTCAGTGCAATCCGAGAACTCAGCGCTTGTACTCTGTAAAGTTGAAATAGTGCACAATGCTCCACTATATAAAAAGCAGTGGAATTCCCACGGATAAATAGTAAACAATTCACGGTTATTTAGTAAAGTGAAGTGAAATTCACTAAATAATCGTGAATTTTTTACTATTTGTTAGTGGAAATTCCACTATTTTTTATGTAGTGGAGCATTTTGGACTATTTCAACTTTTCAGAGTAGACATAAACCTATACACATATAACTATATTAGGAGGCTGAATAGATTTTTTCGTTATAATAGTATATATCTAACACAGAGCTATCTATAGTGCTTACTCGGAAAATGAATTTATCGGTCGGTTATACTATCTCCAGAGCGCGCGGGGCTGTACTTTTTCGCTTACGCTTCTAAAACAGTTTAATCTTTTTCCCGGCCGTAGTTTTATCGCCTTATGGTTATCGCTGATAAAACGCGAGCCGACTCACGCGCGGCGAGTGCGAAAAGTGAGCCCGGAACGGACGCTAGCCCACGCGGCGCACGCGGAAAAGTGTCAAAGCCTCGAGATCGTTGCTTAGGTATTTTGTAAACAACCGGACCGCCGTTTTTTGCAACAATGTTCGAGCAGGTAATTTGCGCTCTTTATACTTTCGGTTATTATTCGCGTCCAAATTGTTTTGCTGCTTTTTTTTTTATTAGCGTGGATTTCGAAAATAGTTGTAGTCGTTTTTATTTATATGCGCGCATTTCTAAAATTTTTATTGTTTATGCTTAATAATAAAAAATAAAATAAAATAAAAAAAAATTGAATTAAAAAATCAACTTAATAAAATTGAGTTTTTGACAGTGACACTGCGAAAGAAAACTATACTATTTTTTCGTTTTTATTTTCAAAACTTTATTTTTTAATTATTTTATTACGATTGCTTTAAATTTTTAAAAATACGCCTTGAACTAAAAATAAACAAATTACTTAAAAATCGAAAAACAAAAAACGAAATTATATTTAAACGGAGTTAAATCAGTGCCAATTTTTTAATTGAAAAAGCAATTTTTTAATTACGAGACATTATTAACTATCAACTAAATGGTTAAATATTTCTAAATTATCGACAAATTGACCGTTATTTTGTATGATTAACTAAAATTAATTATCGTACAACATTAATACTTGATAAAATTTTCCTCGAGTATACGAAATCATGATCAATTTCAAGGTCTCTTTTCGTAAGGGATATCCTAATCGTAAATTTATTGCGATAAATACATATATATAATTTGAGTAATATTCGAAAGCCGAGCGCGTGTCCGTGAAGTAAAAAGATAGAATGGAAAAAGTAGTGAGGACTGTAAGAGAAAAGTCTTAGCGAAGGACAACTTTATTACGTACTAAATCACATTTACTTAAGAGAGCAATGCCCTTATTCTCGTTCTATTTTTAAACTCATCCTCAATCTACTTGTTTATCCAGTAATTCAAGTCTTAACAACTTTTACTAATATATATAAATATAAATATCAATTTAAAACATTGTTTTATTTATGTTTGTACTGGGAAAAATAAGCTGTTAAATACTTGTTGAATAAACAACGAGAGGCAAAGGTAATGTATGGTTACCTTCAATAAGAAATGATAAAGAGCATATTGCTTATACACACGCGCGTGAATCTGTAATTTTTTCGCATAATGAATGCATATTTGCCATGTATATTACATAGTGTTCGGCGTTTTGACTAGCTGGAATATTTTAACATAAAATAATATCTGTTGTCTCCGGAATTAACTTATTTAAAGGCTTGCCTAATTCATTTAAAATATACACTATTTCTTTAGTAATTCAAACTAATAAATTGTATACAAGTTATACTGTAAAAATTCCGGGATTAAGTTAGGAATTGACTTAACTATTTTTTAAACTAATATATAATTAACAAATATTAATATTTTTTAAAAGCGTATACTAAATTTTATTATTCGATTATTTGATTCTAGTCTACATCTGTTATATATTATCAGTCGTTATATCTTCCTCTTTTCGACGTAACTAGAAACGTCTATATTTTTCTAGATAATCCGTCAAATTAACAGTTTTATATTGAAACGTATAGTCAACAAGTTGGCTATACGAACAAATAAATAAGCAATTAAGTAACTGTATATATTTAGATTACAATGGACTTATCAGAAAAGCCCGAGATAGTAATTGTCAAAAAATTACGCTGCACTGAGAGCCGGTGAGATATCTCTATTAAATAACAACTTTCCGGTACATAAATCTATGAATTCTGTATGAATGAGGCCTCGAAAAACGGTGTACTTAAAATTCAATTTGAAAAAATTGACTTAAGCAATTACGATACTTATTATTAGCTATGCTTTTTTATCGGCATTGAACTATAAAAAAAAAGAATATAAAACATTAAGTTTAAAAAAACGCGTGTAAGTATCGGCAGCTAGTATTCTCTAAATAACAAAGTATTAAAATATAAGTAACATTGACAATGAGTATAAGCGCGTCTGCTCGATTATAAATCACGTGAAGAGTAATTCTGATCTATTAAGTATAAAGCTGCCGCTCTCGTGCGCGAGCGCTCGCTCGGCCCGATATATAGATAACGATGAATCCGTCTGCATATTAGCCTACATATATCTATATAGGCCCTCACATACATAATAAAATATGAAGACATCTATTATCTATTGCAACACGCATCGCCGCGAGATGAAATCGGAATATATATCGGATCGACAATCTCTGCTCTCAATATTAAAACTCGGACGTATATATCTACATGCACACACATATATATAAGTACACGTAGTACATATATATGTTGTAAGCCATATCGCGCGAGAGAGCAGCGTAGTACTCGAGAAGGGAGCTGCCCGCGTAAAAAGAATGACGCCCGATTACACACATATATAGATCGGCGCGCCAAGGCACTTAGAAGGTACACACATCAGCGGGCGGAGAGCGGCTAGATTCGATTATATAAGCTTGCCCGCTCTTGTCCCCTATATATGCGTCTGCCTACACTTATGGACATATAGCAGCATTATAGCATATATATAAGAGAAGGAAAGAGAGACAGTAGAAGCTGATGTATATTCACACGCGTGCGAGCGCAGCAGACTACGATAATGTATGCCTGTCTATGTAGTCTTTGAGAGCGAGAGTAAGTATCTGTCCCCCCTACTCCTTGACACTCTAGCTTGCGCGCTGGCGCGCGCTCCAAGCGGGTTTCCCATTCTATATACGCGCGCGGGAGGACGGCATCAGTCGGAGCACGCGCCTCGCCGACGGCTGTCAAAAAGTTAGCCGCACACGCGCGCGCAACGCCGCCGCCGCCGAGCTTGTAGGCTGCTAATTTCGCGCTACTCTCGACAACAAGTGGCTTTGTGCGTGCACGCGCGTTTGGATATATAAAAGGGACGCGCTCTGCTCCCTTTGTATGGGATAATAGCCCGCGCTCTCAGTGCCAGCGGATAAGTCATCATGGTGTAAATGCCGAAGCCCGGCCAACTGACTGCTTGTACCTTTGCTATACTCTATATATGCTGCTAATCGACAGCGGCGGCGTCTCTCTTTCTCTCTTTCTTTGAGCTCGACGAGCACCGCTCGTGCAGTTGCTCTTTATTACGTCTATCTATGTGTGATTGAAGCTGCTCCGGTGCGTTGCGGAGCACCAGGAGGCGACGGTCACTCGGGTGCTCGTCGCTTTCGATCTTGGCTCCCTGCTCCTCACCACCTCCAGGTGCGTCATCCTCGTCACAGCCTTCCTTCTCATCAAGAGGATGTCCTTTAATCTCATCGATACGGATCCCTTCAGCGAAACACCACTGGAGATCGATGTCACTCACACAGGTATGGACTTTGACTCGTTGCTTTTCCCCCTGCAGACTATCCTCTCCTCTTATCTGCTGTTTTTTTTACTCCTTATTATATTTGCATTAGTATAATGATGTCATGACTTCAAGCAGACTTCGAGAGGCTCATGAATCATTACTGCCACCAGACAATTACTAATTGGAATCATTCTCTGCTAAACATTCCCAAATGAATTGTTACAAGTATTGAGAGAGATGAGTTTACCTGCATGATTTTTGCAAAGATGTTGAAAAATAATCGGGCATCATAAAACAAGTAGTTAAAAATTAATTTATACATCTCTGTGTTTACAAAAATCTGTGCAAATAATACACATTTTAACATAATTATTTATATTCTTAGAAATTCAGTTATACAATGTCATTTTTCTAATTAATAATACCTTAACTATACCACTTCCATGATAAGAATTGATAAATCATTTTAGTATATACCGCGATAAGTTATACCATTTAATTTGATTGTTGAGTCAAGCTATAAGAATAATTTATTGAATTCGAACCATTTTAAGATTTTAATCAATATATATCTATTTATTTCACAATAGACTGCAATTTGAAGGCGATAGATCTTGATGATGAAAAGGACAAAAAGGAGGAGCCGGAGGAAAAGGAAGTTCAATCCAAGCAATTCGCAGAACCACTAACACCTAAAGAAGTTCGATGGTTGTATAGAGATGATGTGAATAAAAGATGGATGGAATTTTGTGGATACGATAGCTTAAGAATAGAAAATGCATGGCGAAAGAGAAAGAATACCTCCAATGAGAATGGAAATAGCGATAATTCAACAAATATTGAGAGAGTTGTTGTCAGAGGTGGAATGTATGATGTTGAATTGGAAAATATGAAATGTGTTTCTATATATTGGCCAGGTAATTTATCTTCAAATTTTTTTATTAACATTCATTTATCTTTATATAATAAATGATGAAAAATATTAATAATTTTAAAAATAAATTAAAATTTCAATAATTTTACTAAATTAATTCAAAATCTGTAAGAGAAATAATACTGCAAATTTTGAGGCAATTTGAAATAATATTTATCTTTAATAATGTTTATAATAGAAAAATAAATAGCTGATGAACTAATGAGCTTAAAACTCTATCAAATATTTCCACAGCTCTTTATAATCTTATCACATATTCAGAAGAATAGATAAAAATTTCTTTAAGCTACTACTATTTATAATAAAATTTATATATAAATTTTAGGTATTCTTTTTTAATATAAAACATTTTTTAAATTATATTTGAAATAAAATCTGAAACTGGGAGATTAGCAAAATTAAAAATTATAAATTTTTTGTTTTAATCACTCATAATAAACTGATTATGATTAACAATTATTAACTAATATCTATAATTTTTATAAAATTAACATATTCATCATTTCTATCCCATAATTGGTTGATCCTTTTCAGCTATCTGAGATGTGCAGCTCTATGCAGTCACATGACTCATTGTATTGCTTCTGTACTATCTCTTTAACAGAGATTGGTTTGCCCTTGAGTTTATTACACTTAATTTCCTTTAGTGTTCGACTCTGAATAGTAACAATTTGGAACAGATATTTTACTACAACTTAACATTCACTTCCTATCAATTTTGTCTCAAATAAGCAGAATTTTTCTGTCAAATTATTGTCAAACATTACACATTTTTCAATGTACTTAATCTGCTAAGGATGCAATTACAGAAGTCATAATCCAATTACAAATTATCAACTTATTTTGAAATCCTATTATTTCTGAACAAAAACAGACAGCTGAAAAAGGAAAATAGATAAAAGATAAAAAGATCAAATAGATAAAAATCATTCATAAATTCTATTTTCTGCATGAAAGCATAATTTATTATTTTAATATTTTATTAAATAAAAAATTCTAATAAAGAATAAAATTAGATAAATAAATTCATCTATATTTAATAAAAAAATTTTTTATAAATTAAAAATGAGTTTACAAATATGGCTACTTTCAGGAGAAGAATGGGATATTATGAGAGGTACATGGTTTTATGATGGAAGTTGGATTCCATTAGAACTAGAAAATTCTGAAAGAATAGAAGAAGCTCATCTTAGAATTTTTCAAAAACAAACTTTAACACAATCAAGTTCGACACCAGACTTTGGTTCACCTTCACATTCATACAAAGGTATAATTAAAATTTTTTTCAATAATTTTTTAAAATATAAAATGATTGTAAATATTTATTAATCAGAAACAAATATTTCTTTGTATTTTAGTACTTCACACTGAACATTTCACTCAATATCACATTGATTGGCATGCAATAAATGATGTGGTTCTTTACAGCGAATATACACCTAGTAAATTGATGCGAAGTGTAACATCTAAACTTGGATTTACTAAAAGTTAGTATATTAGAATATCT
>JAPYZB010033918.1:0-10951 GCA_030522745.1 Eupelmus kiefferi | reverse complement strand
ATCATAAACAACGCAGCAATAGTCAAGGATTGGAAAGACAAGAGACTCAACAAGATGTTTACGTAGAGCAAAGCTTAGAGAGTGTCGGTGAAATTTAAGAGATCTAAGAGTCCCATAGATTCTGCGTATGATAGATTTGACTTGAGCTTCCCAATTAAGTGATCCCTCGATAGTTATACCAAGATCCTCAACCTCAGTAGAAAAGAGTAGAGACAGTAGAAACAGTAGAGACTTAGAGGGCAATATAAATCACTTAAATGTGCAAAAATGATCTGCAATATGTATATAGATAGTACAAAAAATTTATATTAATAAAAGCTATGATATAAATTTATATTAATAAAAGCTATGATATACTATTTTAAACAGTAATAAATGTTTTATTCATTTTTAGTGATTTCAACTCAGGCTGGCCCCCTTAAGGGCATACAATCCCTTACAGAAAGAAACTATAATAAATAATTATATACTATGGTATTTTTCGCGTTTAGTATACGGAAGTACTATAGCATACTATAGTATGTTGTAGGGTACTATAGTAGACTATAATACTTCGTTATAGTAAACGCGAAAAATACTGTAGTATCCATAGTCTATTTCTATAATATTTTACTATAGCATTGTGACGTTCTTGCAAATTAATATTAATTACTAGAGACGTCGCGGCTATTCTCTGCACTGCGTTTAGGGGTTATGCGTGGCAGAGAGAGTTTGCGTGACAAGGGCGATAAAGGACAGGTAGGTGGGTAAGTTCGCGGGACTCGAGAATCCCGTGGAAAAGGTTGCAATAGAGAAAGGATAAAAGATCATAATAATTCCTTTGTATTAATAATTGAAGGCTTATCTTATTTAATTCTCTAGAGGCTGTGGTTCTAAAACGACTTCTAAGGATACAGGGTTGTAGTCAAAATAATTTACTCAGTGGTATTTCTGTCTACATTCTTTATCTGGTATTTATTTTATTCCCGAATAAAATTTTTGTACACCAAGTTATCGACTTCTCATTACGAACTGACTTAGGTAGCTAGACAAAATACAAAGATAAAATACAGCAGTCAGGTACACATCATTCAATACGAACAGTATAAAAACATATAAATATCACAGTTAATTTGCATCACTTGGCTAATAATGTTTAGCACGCGTTCAAGGAAGAAAAATACATACTTAATTATTATTACAAAAAAAAACAGTTAATAAGAAAACGCACAAGTTAATAAAATGTTCTTATATGGGCTTGCTTATGAGCTGCTTACGTATAGACGTTTTAAAGCGGCTGAGCGAAGAAAAATATTTTATACTTCGTGGTAATGCATTCCAGAGACGCGAGCCATTGGCACAAAAGTGATCTAGTCCCGCATCTGTGTAACCTAGAGACCACGATGTTCCTATCTTCGCATCTGGCTGAAGTCCTTGCTTCATTCCTTAAGCATAAGTCTCTAAGGTAAGTAGGCTGTCCCTTTCTGTTTGCCCTGTACATATGTATCGCAAAGAAGTACTTCACGCGCTTTCGAAGCGTGAGCCAACCAAGTCTTAGACGGTATGGGGTTATGTGCTTATCACGTCGAGCTCCACAAATGAAACGAGCACACGAGCTCTGGAGGCGCTGAAGTCTACGCTGAAGCTCCTGGGAAATGTCCAAATAAACGACCCAGCAGTAGTCCAGATAAGGGATAACGATAGCACTCACCAGCTGTCTACGCAAAGCCTCCGTGGTATAATCCCAAGAGAACTTTAATCCATAAAGGGCATGGTTAAACCGCTTGCTAACATGCTCACCATGAGCCCTCCAGGAGAGTCTGGAGTCTATGACCACTCCAAGATTTATGACCATCTCAACAAACAGCACAAGCTCGCCCACCGCGACCCTTATTCTCGTCAAATCAGAACCCTCCGCGATGTCCATGTTGTGATTCGAGTCCAGGATTATGGCTTTTGTTTTTCCAACGTTAAGGCTACTGCAAACTCCGAAACGGCACGAGCCGCAGCCGTCAGCCGCTCTATGCCCACATCCGGTTCGGATACCTCCACTTGCGTATAGATTTGTAGATTATCTGCATAAAGTAGATGTTGAACGTGCGGCATGTCCAGAGTCTCAGAAATGTCATTGATGTAATGTGCTAAACAGAAGGGGACCCAGAACTGAACCCTGCGGCACACCGAGACAAGTCATAGGCCAGTCGGACTGGCCATGCGATCTCGTTATAACTCGCTGCTCGCGTCCAGAGATATAGGACCGGATCCGTACGACGACGACCCTAGAGAAGCCCATACCTGTCAGTCTACCGAGCAGTCTGGAGTGGGAGATCGTATCAAAGACTTTGCTGGAGTCGAGCAAGAGAAGAATTGTTACTAGCTTTTTTATTCTCTTATTCTTGCCATTCACCGAATCCACAAAACTTCGACGGTGAATATAACTAAACTGCCTCGAAGGGCTGACTTTTGAAAAATTGAAAACTAAGGATTGTTCTCAGATCGGCTTCACAAATACAGGTATCTTTACCTGATGCGGACAATATATTGAGTTCTATAGAGAATCTATAGTGATCACGGTGCGCGTCGGCGCGCCCGATGGCAAGTAATACGATGCGATCGCTGACGTCTGACGTGCAATATATGCGTCGAAATTTCGTTTTTAACCTCACTTGATGAAACTCTTTTTTATAACGAAAGTTTTCAGGTCTTTTTTTTATTGCCATTTCAGCTTATGTATTTTAACTTTCTTTTTCATTTAAATTCACCACTATTGAATGTATATATTTTTCGCAATCAAAGTATTTCGATCCCTAGCAGAAGCTTCTACTATTTTCTTTTCGATTTTTGTAAATAATATATGCCATATCGATCTTAATAGATATACATTTACCCGCAGTCATATATGCGCATGCTTGAGTTAGGATTGGAGCACATCTGGTTTATGTATATAGATACAATTTACTCGCAGTCAGATGCGCGATTTCAAATTAACTTTTTCAAAGGGAGTATATCAAAGGGAAAAAATTTAAAAAATTTTTATATTAATGATTAAATTTTGTTTATGTATGTAATAGTAGTTGTAAAGGTTATATCAATAGATAAATAAATTTTTTTATATATTTATACATCTTAGTATATTAAAACTAATTTTAATATTTATATTTTATATTGTATTTGTAGACTGCATTTTATATATAAAAATAGTATATTTCGTAACAAGGGCGTAAAGTTTCACACCCACGTGTGATTGCCGGGCACGAGGGTTGGCGAAGCCGGCCCGAGTGATTCGGAATCACACGCGGATGAGAAGTTAACGCACATGTTTGTTGCGAACGATAGTTTATGATATCAGTATGCGTAAAATTGCACTTTTAAAAATATGCAAAATGTGTAAAGTGCAACTTTACGCATACTATATCATAAAATATATTTTACCCCTTTCAGACCCAATGTACATTACAATGTACATAGATATTTAATCTACATCACTTTTAAATATCATCAAAATTTTGTTAATTAATTAAAATGATTTAATAGTTGCTGGATTATTTGAGTGGATGCAATGTCTATTACAAAATGTTTATTATATTGATATGATGGTTGAATTTTTTTATTATTGTATGTTATTTTGGAAAAAAAAATTATTATAGCGAAATATAATTCAGTTCTGAAAGAGTTACATAAAATCATATAAAAACAAATTAAATTCAAAAATGATGTATTAATATAGTTATGAGAAATTCAATAAAAAAAGTCATAGTTAAAAACTGAGTTTATTGAACGAAACTAACATCTTGCCATTGCATTTGCATATCTGAGCTTCTAAATGATATAGAGTTCTTAAATTTTGGATTATAGTTTATTTTATTTAGTGTATTAAGAAAAAATTTCTAGTAAACTACAGAGAATGTTATTCGGAAATTCACTGAAAAAAGTTAATCTTAAAAACTATGATTACTGGGCGGACTCTACATCTTGTCATATTGAATGTGTATCTGAGCTCCTAATTGATTTAGAGTTGCGAAATTCTAGTTTCGTTTGTTTTATGTAGAGTATCAAGAAAAATATCTTTAGTCAACCATCACTAATATATTTTTGAAGTTCAACAAAAAAAGTCATAGTTAAAAACTGAGTTTATTGAATTTACAATGCTAAAGAATATAGTGTTATAAAATTTTGATTTACAGTTTATATTATTTAGTCGATTAAAAAAATATCTCTACTAAACTACAGTTAATGTGTTTATGAAGTTTGCTAAAAAAGACAATTAAAGATGTCTCTAAATCGACTCCTTTATGTGGTTTCTTTTTAGTAATGGTTTCGGTGTTTCTGTATATAACTCGACTTCTGGTAATCAATCAGGCCGCAGCGCCTTCCACCTGCTCCTTGCTTTATTCGATTTTACTAGACACTTTTTCACTCCACAAAGTGTAAATTTGCAGCAGTTGGACTCTCCAACTTGGCTCGTAGGCTTGGGCTAAAAATTTCACTCCATATTTTGAAATTTTAAGAGCCAGGAGGGTTTTTTCATGCGCTTGCCAATTCTAACGTATAAAGGACCGGCCACGTGTTAGAGACAATCAAGTGACGACTAAAATCTCCCGAACTCCTCGATCAGGCTCAACGTACTTTATCACGTTGAAGAGATTTTAGCCTGCTCGCTAAGGAAGTAAGTAAATTACGATTTTACAACATCAGATTAACACCAACTTTAATAAATATTTTTGAATTTAAGGTTAGGTAATCAGCATCGACCCCCCATTCAGCTGAACCGGTGATAAGTAGGAAGATTGCCAGAGACCGGGGAAAAGATGAGGCCGCGAAATTGCCCCTTGGAGTGCTGCCGACTTGCGGCTGGGCGCCGAACTATGCAAACATTTTTCTGGGGCGGCGGAGTGGGGAGAACAGCTGCAGATTTGCTGGTGAGTAAGCTCGAAGTGGCTTGGCGGAGCGGTCCATCGCCATTGTTTCACAGCTGCTGCCTACTCCTTAGAACTTGAAAGCTTCCGACGATTTCTTTTTTCTAATTTTAATTAAAAAATAGCTCCAAAATGCGAATGGGAATAAAATACGTAATTGCCCAAAAATAAATTAAGCAATAACTGAATTTTATTTTCTCTGTAATGAGCATTCTTCGAAGAAAAGAAATTTTGCCATTATTTTTTCATCAATCAGTTAATCTTATGATAATTAAATCACTAACAAATAAAACCTGAGGGGCATGAACATGAATAATTTTTTTGTCTTTATAAAAATTTCTCTTTCATACTTCCTGGAACATTGATACATAAACACATACAAATTTTTAACAAAAACTGAATTATTGATAATATTAGAATTGTTTCAAGTAAATCATGAAACCTGTATCAAAACTCAGAATTAAAAGGCACCTGTAGAAAAAAATATATAAAATCATCCTGAACATGATTTTCTATTATATTTATTGGAAGCTTATTCTTATTCTTCAGATTTTCTCTATGAGTTTATGTAAATCTGTAATTGTATATTACCAATTACCAAAACGTATCAGAAGTAAATTATTGTGTAATCTTGTAAATGTAATAATAATTCAATCTTCTATTCGAAACAAAGGAGTAGCAATAAACATGAATGGATTTCATGAGAATATCACCTCGCATCGTTGGCCGATGTTTTTTCGACTCTTTTTATTTTTTTTCTTAATTATATTTTTACTCATATACTTATATATAAGCACATTGTAGTGAAGATGTGTACATCGAAAAAATATATAATCAATTCTAGTAACTGTGAGGGCCTCACGCCTCCGGAACACGGGTTGTTTTAGGCGTAAAAGTATGTGGAATATTGGAGTTTTAGACGCTAACGTTTTAAAAAACTTGAGTTATTGATATATTTGGCTTTTTAGAAAATATTTAAATGAACACTATTTTTTTATATACTATATTTATAGTTTTATATATATATATATTTATATTTATATTTTTATATTCTATATTTATAATATGTCCTATAATGTTAATAAATTTGTTCAACAAACAAAGCTTTGAAACTTTCTTAGAACTAAAAATCTGATTTGAAGCTTGTGGTACTAGATTTCTACAATGAACATACACGAATTACATGATGTTTTGACGTGTAAGATAAAAAATTGGAGCTGTGCTGATGAAAAAATACCATACGCAGGTATATCTTCAAATACTTTGCCTTCTAGCTTCATGATTTTTGATGGCACATAACTTTTGAAGGCAAAGTCTTTTTTGTTTTTCGGAAAGCTACATTGTAATGAAATCGAAATTATAATTTTTAAAGGCATCAAAAAGTTATGGATGAAAATTTCAAAAAAAAATTTATTACCCAAAACAGAGTGACGCTCATTGAAGTGTAGATCATGGTAAGACGTTGAATGGCACACTAATACAAATGTAGTTTATTGAAAAGTTTCAATAAGAGGAATATTTCCTAAAGTTTTTGAATCGATTCATGATGGCATCAACAAGTTATAGACAAAATTTGAAAAAAAAAATCAAAAGTGACACTTGAAAACAATGCGAATTCTACCTAATTTTATTTTCTGAAGTCTTTTAGACAATGTAGATAATTTTTTGACGGTTAATTATTATTGAATCAACTAGTATGTCATTAAAACTCAAGGGCTACATACTTTATATGCACTTGAAAATATTTTTTTCGAGATAGAAAGTCGAGTGACAGAAAAATTAAAGGTTCCGCGGATTTTCCCATATGGTGTGTAGTCGCGTTGGCTTATTGGTAAGGTACGCCACTGATACGCTTTTGGTCTCAGGTTCAAGACCCAAGAGGAGATTTTTTTTCTTTATAAAAATTATTTTTCATACTTCCTACAACATTGATACAAAACACATGAAATTTTTGAACAAAAATGGAATTATTTAAAATATTATAATTATTTTAAAGTGAAACGAAACCTAATAAAAATGCAAATGTAACTATAGAAAATCAACTTACCATGATTTTCTATGATATTTATTTTACCTACATTAAAATGAGAATGTAGCCTATAAAAGGCAAGACGAATACCTCTGCTGCCCGGCGGAAAATTCCTACGCACGGATAGCAGAGGTACGCGAGCGCGAGTCAGCCTCGCGCTCTCAGGGAGAGTCCAGATGTGACCCGTACCCCAACCCCGTAACCCGTACCCGTACCCCGTGCGATTATCTAATCGAGTGTCTTATCTTCATTACCTTGTCTTCATAGTAGATCATTCATAACAATATTTTAATTTTTTACTATCAAATAATTAAAATAATTTATAAATTATTATTATTATTATTATTTTATTATTATTTTCTTAATAATTATTTAATTTTCATAAAAATTATTTAAATTTTTTACTATCGAACTATCGAATGATCTACGATGAATACAAGGTAATAAGGTAATGAAGATAAGACACTCGATTAGATAATCGCACAGGGTACGGGTACGGGGTACGGGGTTGGGGTAGGGGTCACATCTGGACTCTCCCTCAGCAGCGCGAGGCATGTCGGGAAGGAGGGAAATCTCCCCTCTCGTGAGTCGCGTACCCGGCAGTATCGATCTACCCGTTGCAAGCAACAAGTGTTTTTTCCACGCGTTCGCCTCCAAATACTCTCGGATTTTGCTGAGCGTTTTAAACTCGCGTGTGCAACGCAAAGAATGCTGCACCACACCGCCCTCGTCAGAAACCGCCCTATAGGAGAACTCCGTGCCGTCGATCGACCAATGTTCCTGTTCGCAGCAGCAAGCGGTGCGAGTTAGCGGTGTAGACGGCGTGCGAAAGACGTCATCTTGAAGCGTAGAACAAGGTAAGCCTGCAGGCCAAATTCATAAACCAGCTGAGTGTACGTGAGCACGGGCTCGCGGCCGCTCTCTCAGCTGTGCGCGAATGCATAGATTTGCGCATCCTCCACTTGCTAGTGGAGGCGATAATCCCCCTCTCGCTGCGCAAGCGAGAGGAACGCGAACGTGTGTGTGTCCGCGAAGTAGGAGCCGTGACGTCACGGCTGCACGAGAGCGACGCTGTTGTGCTGCGCGACAGCCTTAGGTGCGCCGATAGCTCGGGAGTGCAAGAGAGAGAGAGAGAGAGAGAGAGAGAGAGAGAGAGAGAGAGAGAGAGAGAGAGAGAGAGAGAGAAGACGCGCGCGGTGCCATAATAAGCGGGAAAGAGAGAGAGCAC
Organism: Eupelmus kiefferi; assembly: GCA_030522745.1. Taxonomy (NCBI): domain Eukaryota; kingdom Metazoa; phylum Arthropoda; class Insecta; order Hymenoptera; family Eupelmidae; genus Eupelmus; species Eupelmus kiefferi. The sequence continues at coordinate 2,799 of JAPYZB010033918.1, read as the reverse complement.
TAGCTCGCCTCGGCACACACGAGTGCCGAGGAGTTCAATATCTGGCACGCGTAATTATTAATTACGAGGGCGCGTCCCGCTATTGATTAGCAAAAATATTGATTTACATTTTTCTTCTTTTATGTCAACTTCGTAATTTTCTTTTTGATTTCTTTCAATGAACGTTTCATCTCGTAAATAAAACCGTTGTATTTATTTTACGAGAGGACTCCGAGACTTGGTTCCTTCATAAATCACTGTTCTAAATCGCCGATTACTGCCGACTCCACGGATATCGAGCAGCCTCTCTGCTTAATACATTCACTGAATTAGTTGGGAAGACCCTCAGTTTGAATTCCAGGTGGATCGCATCCACCTGTTGTGCACGTGGCCACCGGCATTAAATGCGGTGGCTATAGCACGTGCGGCTAACGTCCGCCGGCAACAGTAGCCACTTTGAGGGAGTCTCGCGCACGAGCGCGCGAGGTAGTTGTTAAAATATATGAATTCATATTTCCCGCCAAGTTATGTTGATTAGTACGCATGCACACAGAGGTATGCGCGCGCAGCGACGTAATAGTGTGTGTGAGCAGTTGATTGATGAAATGTTTTTTTTTTGGGATTGTTAGAGAGCAGCTGCACGAGGCAGGCCGTGTCTCTTCAGTATCCACTTGTATATAATTCTCTTTGACAATATATTATGTTTAAATAAATTACAGTTGTGTTTATTCCATTATCCGAACATGGTAGCAGAGCGTTGGTTGATTTTTTTGCAAAGTTTATTAAATAAAAAGTTATTAAAAGTTAAAGAGTAAAATAAGAGTTGAAAAATTGTCAAAGTAGTTATTGAATAATTGTTTATCAAGAAAGAAGAAGGAAAAAAAATATTATCATAAATCAATCAAGAGAATACTCAAGAATACTACGGATATAAATGTATAAGAGATTATTGAATTTTCAACAAGATAAAAGTGGATATTGTTCTGAGGTTATAAACACCAAGCCATTGAAGGCCCAAGCACATGTCATTTTTTTTAAGTTATATGAATATATGAGCACTGAAGATGATTGTAAAATGCTCTATGAATTGAAAAAACAAGGATATTGTTAAGTATCTGAAGAAAAACAAAGGTAAAAAAGTTTTTATTTCTTTTTTAAAAAAAGTTGAACAGAGAAAGACAACTTTTGATGTCAAATTTGATACAAATGAAAAAATACGCTTGAAATTTGAAAAATATATTTGAAGAATTGAAGTTTAGTGATAAACAAGTAAATATTTTGCTTAATATTTTGTCAAATTTTGCAATAAAACAACGGATGTTAGAAGATTAAATTTGCGTCGAGAAGCATTCATAAAGTAAAGTTTGTGAATCTGAACTGAAAAATTTTAGAATTTCAAAATGTCTACTGATACTGATACTGACATGAAAATAACTGTATTTGATGGTAAGGATTATAATCTCTGGAAGATCTCTGGAGACTGTTACTTCTTTTGAAGTTTAGAAATTGTGAGGAGTTAGTCACACGTAAAAGAGACAACACTAGTGTGAAAAATGAACAGTTACAATTTGTTGTTAATGAAAAAACATCAGTTGATATATTAAATAAATTTGACGATATATACTTAAAAAAGTCAACTTCTTTGCAAATAGTTTTACGTAATAGATTGGATAAATTAACGTTGAAAGATTTCGAAAATGCTGATAATTTTTTTATTGAATTTTAAAAGTTGATAAATGAATTAAAAAATGCTGGTGCTGATATCAAAGAACAAGAAAAATTAGATTATATGTTGAAAACATTACCTTATTCACTTGCTTATATCGGAGATTTAATAGACACTTTAAAAGATTCAGATAAAAATTGCAGTTACGTGAAAAATAAAATAAAAATGTATGAAATTCAAAACAGTCAAGACAATAGTAAAAAATCAAATCTATTTAAAGTTGAAAAAAAAGACATAGAATGTTTCCATTGTCACGAGAAAGGTCATACAAAAAAGGACTGTAAAACTAATGCTTTTTCGAATTTCCGAGGAAATTGGCGAGGAGGTGCTAGAACCCGAGGCAGCTGGCGAGAAAGCAACAGTTCTCGAGGTAGCTGGCAAAGGGGCGGCCACAGACAAGATGAAGACTATCTAAATTATAGCAACAACAGAGGTTATTAAAACAACAAAGGTTACAACAACAACTACAACAGAGGATATGGTCAACGAGGCGGAAATTTTGATCAACAGCGAAGTTTTCATCAACAAGAGGGTAATCAACAACACGACGCGCAATATAGTTTTAATGATAGGTATAGCATAAATAATCCACACACTTTTTATTTGAATACTAGTAGAGTAAATAAAAATTATGACAATAGAGTAAATTCAATGAACAACAATCAAAGTTGCAAATTTAATCAAATGATAAATGATAACTTGAACCGAAACGCACAAATTGATTGGATTCTAGATAGTGGATGCACAGATCACATAATTAATAATGATTCATATTTTCCAAACCTTAAAATGTTAGAAAGACCAATTGACGTAACCATTGCAGATGGTAGAAAATTAAAGTGCTCAAAAGTAGGTAATATTGTCACATCTTTTTTTGATAAAAATTTCAGAACGGAAATAACTATATCAAATGTTTTTTATGTAAAAGAATTAGACAGAAATTTGTTAAGCAAATCTAAAATCACTTATAATAAAAATTTTAAAATCTTATCTCAAGGAAACAAGTCTGAAATTTTTGACAAAAATGATAATAAAATCTGTACTGCATTTAAGGAAAATGGTCTATACAAAATCACATCATATATTGATAAAAG
>JAPYZB010028080.1:0-10901 GCA_030522745.1 Eupelmus kiefferi | reverse complement strand
AAAAGCTGGTTAGTACTCAAGTAATGCAACGCTTATTTTTGAGATTGAATTAATTAACATAATAACTTTGTTTAGAAAACATTTGTTCCTCAAGTCAAACATTTTAGTCATTAAAATCAATAAATACATCTAAGCAAACTACTAATAGTCACGAAAACTATTCCTCCACAGATTCGATCGTGAACAAGATAAGCAACGGCGGCATAAAGACAAACAGCGTGGACCTCGAGGACGACGAGGACTCGGCGCAGGACTTTGAGGGCTCCGCCGATCTGCCCCTGGACTTTTAAAGACGCGCCTTTTCCAAGACAACAGCATAATAAAAAATAAAACCAGCGTCAGCAGCAGCAGCAGCAGCAGAACAGGCAACTTTGTAATAGTCGAGGATCGTTGATACAACGTCCTCGCGGTGACGTCGCGCCGTTTTCACCGGCGCGGCAGCCAGCCCTAGGAGGCGGCGGCTCATCCAGCTGCTAGCTCACCCGCGCGGCCACACTTACACTTACTCACACACTTACTAAACGAAACTAAGATAAGAAAAAAAAAAGAAAAAATTGAAAGCTCGTAGAAAATAAAGAGAAAAAAATTGTGCGCTTGTCTGTCTCTCCGCGGCTGATAAAACGCTACAACACGCGCCCTTGTGACTGGAGGTACCCTTAGGTGCAGTGCTGTGCCGGTGATGTGTTTTTCTCTTCGGGGCCGGCGGAATCGATCGCGTCTGATGCGGCTCGCCACTCTCTCGCATACACACCCACATACACACAACACACACGCATACCCAGACACACAAAAGTAGCTGCTACGCTCTTAACGTACACGCTATTACGAATAGATATATACGTACAGAGAGAGAGAGAGAGAGGGAGAGAGGGAGGGTAGACAAGGGAAACACGTGCAGCCACGCGCGCGTCTATGTATATGCTTTTCGTCGGCTCGCGCTCGACTTTTCCAATGTTCTTTCCGTCGTTTACGGGCCGTTTCGCTCGAGCTGAGACGCCACGGAGGGGAGGGGGAGGGAAAACTTACTTTTTCACCGGCGGCCCCGCTCGGGGAATTCCTTTGGAATGAATTCGAGAACCCATTGCGAATTCGATTGAAATTATTTCTGATTTGTTTCTTTTTTCTCGCTCTCTCTCTCTCTCTCTCTCTCTCTATCTCTCTCTTCTTTCCACTTTCTCGATTCTTCTTTTCTAACGGGCAGAGTCTGGATTCGATTGAAGATTTTATCCGGTATGGTTCTAAACAATCGGGAGATAATTTTTATTTAATTACTTTAGGTTCTGATTTTCGTCTACAATATTTTCAGGAGTTTTTTTTTATTTTAATTAATTTTAAATGACGAAATTTTTAAAAAAAAATTTTTGAAAACTCGTTACGGTATTACGTGATAAAGAATCTTTGGCACGTTTACAAACTACCGTACATATTTTAAAACACAAGTATATAATTAAAGCTATATTCTCTCTTGCACTAAATACGTACGCATAAAATTTTATTACAATAAGATCGGAATAACAATGCATGAAGAGCCAATATTATTAAATCGCAGCAAAATCTTCTTTGGCCATATAATAATTATAATAAATATCACGTATAAAATACGTACAAATCGAAATTATGAAAATAAAGTTGCCATATAGTAATAATTATTATAAAAATAAAAATTATATCTTGAATATTAGAAAAAAATATTGCAAAGGTGACAAAATGGTTCGAAGTTTCTAAAACAAATGTATTCCGTCAGTACTTACTAAAAAAATTGTATTTATTAACAGTAAATAAATGCGGTCTAATACACTATTTTTTACATGCAAGAATTGATATTATTATCTTTTACGTCCGAAAATACTCATTTTAACTTCAAATAAATTTTAACTTTAGATATAATTATAATTACCTATAAAATATCGGCTTTAAAATTAATTAAATTTCAAATATTATTGATATTATAATGACAATGATGTTATAATGAAAGACATTATTGATTAATTTGATAAGTATTTTTAGTTGTTAAGATACAGATATAATGAGGTCAATTTTAATTACTTTAAATAAAAAATTTCGAATCAGGGTAATCGTAAGTTAAGTACTATACAGCAGCAGCAATAAATTAGCGACCCAATTATATTTCAATCAAACGATGTTGCAAATTTGCGTTCCAAATAAATTTTATGTAAGGTAACAATATTAAGTCTCGACATTTCAGAATAATTTATTTTCTTTGCATTTCTAAAAGCAACTTATTAAATCAGTTTTCGCTTGCATTCAAATTTAATAATTTAATAAAAAAAGAGTGCCATTTTTCTAATATCAGATTTAGTTTTAGTTAAAGTTTAAGTAAACTGTTTATATCGAAAAATTTATTAAAATTAAAAATATAATAATTTGATTTATCTTTGTTAAAAAATGAGATATAATTTTATTCCTTAAATTTACTTTTCTTTTATTAAATTACGTAAGAAAAATCGTCTGAAATTCAATATTAGACTGACATTTAATAAGGGCACTGTCAATTAATTAAAAATGGTCGACGCGATAAATTTTATAAATTTGTTAGGTAAAGATTGAAAATTTTTATTGGAATTATTTATATTATTTCTAATTGTTGGTTATTTTAATTTTTTAGAGAATGTTATGAAGATAATTTTTAAATATATTTTAAAGGCAATATTTTCGTGCTCGATCCATCAATAGTGGCGAGAAAAATAACGAAAAGTAATATTAACGTTGGCTCTTGAAAATAACAAATTAACTTATTTTCAAGTTTATATACGAATAATAAATAAAAGCCTAATAGCAATATTCGTATGAATAAAAGCTTTGAAATGCGGATTTATAATTTAAAAAGAAAAAATGAGTGTACGCTCTATGGTACCTCCATGCACAATTCCGTCTATAAATAAGATAGTTGCAAGCTATTTATGCATATAAGAGAAAAAAAAAACAAGAAAACGTAGAAAACACTTAGGGTATAAAGTATAAGAAGGAACAAGAACGGAGGCGAGATCTGAGATGAAATTCATCGGCCAATATTCCATGACACATACAAAACAAAGAAGAGTAATAATTAAAAAATAATATAAACTTATAACTTGCGTATGAAAACTACATAAAATGCTCTGTATTATTTCTAATCATCTATAGACGATAGTGCCGAGAAGGAAAAAGGAAAAAGAAAATAATAAGCGCGTATATTATATAACTAAATATATATAAATATATATATATTGTACGATTCATTGATCACGATGCCGACCGTAAGCTAAAGTCGAAGCTGGCCAAGAGAGAGGAAAGATTTGACGTTGTAAGGCTGCGCTTGTGTGTATTCTAATGCTCGAAATACGTCATTCCTCGATTATGTTTAGTCATTTAAATCAGTGAAATTCAATCATAAGTCGTGAATATTCACTACTTTTCAGCGAAAATGCTGCAACTAATCACAATAGTTGCAGCATTCCCGCTGGAAAATAGTGAATATTCACGACTTATGATTGAATTTCACTGATTTAAATTTACAGAGTAACATTTAATCAACACCGAGATATAGTTATACGAGAACACGCTGTTTTCATTTTCTTATGTCACATATCCGAAATTTTATTTTACTGAAAAAGGAAACTATAAAACTGAGTTCAAATATTTTGTTTCTTATAATTTCTACCTACCCCCTTGATTTGAAAAGTTTTTTTAAAGCGTAGTCACGCGACTTTCGAAATTAAAATGCTTTCTTTCCCTCTCACAGCCAGTCTTAACTTTGACGTTTAGTGTAAGATATAAATATAATGGCATAACAAAGAAAAGAACGACTTATTTCATACTCGCTAATCGCTGGCTGTAGTCGCGATCACGACAATTAAAAATCGGCTTACCACCACACACGATACCTACACACAAAATTACACAATATCGGCGAGTATTCGAGGGTTTACGAAGAATTAATAAATCAGCTTTTTAACGAAGCGCTAAACCCACACACCATGCGCCTGCAGAAAGGACCGCCTTTTCCCTGTCCCGCTCTAGTCTCTCTGTCTCCCTCCCCCCGCGCGCGCTCGCGCGTTTACCGAAAAACTGGCGAAGAAAAAAAGAATAAGAAGTGAAAAGAAAAAAAAATATAAGCATCCGCCGTCAATTTTTTTAGTGAGATCAATTTTGCACAAGCGCTAGTGTACTTAAATTGTATCGATCGAGCTTAACGATTATTAAAGAAAAATGAATAATGCGAATGCTATGCAAAAGAGGAGAAAAAAAATTAAAAAAAAAGCAGTGGGGAAAAAGGGAGATTGGTACTACATTGCGACGTCGTGGTTCATCTGCACTCGTTGTAATGATAAGCATTTTTACTTACAACTTTTACGTAAAACGAGTACATAAAATACAAGAAAAAAAATTAATGAAAAAAAAAAATAACGTAGCGATTATATAGAGTATATAAGCACTATGTAATCCTTAGAGAAACATCAGTGTGATTATGTGAATAGTTACCCTCCAAGCTTAAATGACAAAAAAATGACGCAAACAATAGGTAAAAAAACTTGTGTAGCCGAACACCAATTAGCCCAATAGTCATTATGGCATTCTTGATTGCAGTGCGCGCACTTTTGCGCGCGTCTTCGCTTTAGGCGGAACGCTAAGATTTCGTACTACAAGCAGCAATTGTAATATTTAATTATTTTACAGTGCTGTAACATAAACAGCTAGTTTTGTAAACTATCAGGGTCGTATGTCCTTTTACGTTCTGTTAATTTCGCGCGTTTTATTTGGTATAAAATTTATTATATTTTTCTACTTGTAATTCCATTGTAATTGTTTTAATTCAATTTCTGGTGCAATAATTGCTTCTTCTTACACCTTATTACAGAAGCACATCGCTAAATCATCCTACTTCCCTTCAAATCCAATTTTATACGGAGTTTGGAAACGTTTATGCCAAAAGACTGCTCCGTCAAATGTACGAATTTTTACATACACAATTGACAACTTGCTTTTCAGTTTAAAAATTTACTAAGCGATTTTTAAAAATCAAGTAGTAAGCCATGGTAAAATAAGATAAGTTAAGTTTTAATACTAACGACATTCCGTTTCACTATGTAGTTACGGTAACTAAAAAATGTAACGATTAATTATACGTTAGATGAAACATATGTTTGTTATGTCAAAGTGCAAGTCCAATTTATCGCAATATTTTATGTATTGTATATAATCATATACAATAACAAATATTATTAATGGTAATCATCATACTACGATAATTTACTTATTGTAACATAAGCTCCAAATTAAAGCGCCAAGAATTTATAATTGATTTCTGAAGCTTCAGTATGTAATTTCATTGAACTGGTATTGTATGTACATGTGGCTGTAAGAGTTCTTTATGAATAAACAAATAAAGATTGTTGTAGAAAAAATAGTCATTTTTACGTATACTGACGTACCTAAATTAAATTAGATAAGATAAAAATAAACATATAATCCTCAGCTTTAATTTGCTTCATCAATGTAAATTTATATTATCAAAATGAAGATGAAAATGTCATTGAGAAAAATTTTATAATTCTTGATAATGATTATTACATAATGCAATATCGTTAAATGCTTTAAGCTTAAATTAAAAACATTATAAAACAGAATGATATTATCTACAAGTAAGTGAATATAAAAATATTTATTCATCTAATTTGTTGTTTGAATATTTGATACAAAACATATTATATATAAGTAAAAAATAATATACCATTAGTAGTGCAAAACTGCTCTCAAACTGAAAATAAAAAAGCTATGTGTTAGATCAACATAAACATGATAAATATTTTTTCAATTATAAAATGATTTAACTTACCAATTTCCTGAATGCAAAAGTTCAAATCCATCATTGATTTTATCAAAAGGCATGTTGTGAGTAACAAATTCATCTAAGATGAGCTTCTTAGTCATGTATTCATGTACAAGTTGAGGTACACTATCTTTAGATTTCCATCCTCCAAAAGCTGTTCCTTTCCACGTTCGTCCTGTGACTAATTGGAATGGGCGTGTGCTGATTTCCTGGCCTGCAGCAGCAACACCAACAATAGTTGATACACCCCAACCCTTGTGACAGGATTCCAAAGCTGCTCTCTGAAATATTTTTAAAATTAGATTAAAAACTATTGATTTTATTTTCTTTTAAATGAAAATTCGAACTTTTTCATAGAAAGATATATACCATTGTTTGCACATTTCCTACACATTCAAAAGTATAATCTAATCCTCCATCTGTCAGTTCAATGAGTACCTCCTGTATTGGCTTAGTATGGTCTCTTGGATTAACAAACTCAGTGCATCCAAAAGCTTTTGCTGCAAAAAGCATAGAAATAAAAATTTATTAAGTTTTCTTGATTCTAATAATCATAGATATATAAAATTAGGGATTGTTGATCAAACCAATTTTCAGGCTAATTTTTTTATTATTATTTAGCTATTAGTTCGGTCATCTGATGCAAGACAAACATCCTGCTCATCCTTATCAAGACACTAGTAAACATTATAATATAATACAAATAAAATTTGAAAAATATCAATGATTTTAAAAATTTAAAATAAACAAATAATTAACATTATACAAATTATTATTAATAACTATTCTTTTCAAAAAGCTTTAAAAATGTATTACTTTTATAATATAAACTTATAATTTTAGGGTTTTGTGATGCAAAGAAATATTCACATACCTTTTTCAAATTTAGAAGGATTAATATCAATGCCAATTATACGTGAAGCACCAGCAGTTTTACATCCGTATGCAACAGCCAAGCCAACAGCTCCTAATCCCCAAATAGCACAAGTACTTCCCGGTTCTACTTTAGCAGTATTTAAAGCAGCTCCATAACCAGTTGAAACACCACAGCCTAATAAACATACTTTATCCAAAGGAGCAGATGGATCTATCTATTACAATAAAATAAATTTTGTAATAATCATGAAAAGTTATTTTTAGTAAATTATTTGTTACTAATTCATAAAGATTTTTCAAGCTTACTTTTGCAAGGGATATATCAGGAAGTACAGTATATTCAGAAAATGTAGAACAACCCATGAAATGATGAAGAGTTTTTCCATTACAAGTAAAACGTGATGTACCATCTGGCATTACTCCTTTCCCTTGAGTTTCTCTAATTTTACTGCAAACATTGGTCTTGGGAGATTTGCAAAACTTGCAATCTCGACACTGTGGAATATACAGTGGAATGACATGATCACCTGTAAAAAAAATTATATAATAATATCATATGAAAAAAATGTTTTCATTAAATAAAAGATTTTAAAAATATTTTAATTGAAAATAAAAGCTTGTTAAAGTTAAAATGCATACCTGGTTTAAATTCAGTAACATTAGCTCCTACACTTTCAACAATTCCACCGCCCTCGTGTCCCAAAACACATGGGAAAAGACCCTCTGGATCTAATCCATCGAGAGTATAAGCATCCGTGTGACATAGTGCGACAGCAGTAATCTTTATTCTAACTTCATTTGTTTTTGGTGGAGCAACTTCGATAACTTCTAAAGTTAATTTTAAATATTATTAAAATAATAAAAGGTTAATTTAAAATTATTTAAATATTACTCTCGCTCATCACTACTTAATTTAAGAATCATCTATTTATAAAACTCAGCGACACTCATCAGACGCAAAATTATCCAAAAGTCTAGACGCTTTGAACGAAGAATCATCATTTAAATTAGCAAGTGTTTCATATAGATACGGTTTTACATATAAAAATTTAACCTAATTTTAGCGAATATATCTGCAATAAAAGTTAATTATTACCTTGCCGGTCGTGTCCGCCATTGATAAAGGTTCGTTTTATCAACAATTAGAAGAACAAAACTCAAACAAAGAAAATGCGTAACGGCAACTGGCTTCAGGAATGTGGCTCGCGCTAAACGCTTGTTTCGCACTAGTATCTGAAGGTCAAATGTTTATTAATCTCTTATGTTATCGGCGTACGAATTGCACACAGCGCGCACGATGTAGCCGGTATAATTTTATCCCCACCACCATAACATATTCAAGATGAGGCTGATGAGCGAAAAAACTGCACTCCCGCGGCGTATGATTCTTTTTCTTTCAGAATGATGCTCGACAATTTATAATTAGATTTCATTTTTATTATTAACAATGTCATTGCACTAGTAATGTTCATTCCAATTTATTGTTTAAAAAGATTAAGTTTTTCTTTATATGCTACTGTAAATATAGGCTTGTAAATCGTCAGATTTAGTCTATAAATTAGAATACTATAAGATTACATTTTTTTATTCAGACTGTAACTTTAGAAAAAATATAAATTTATTTTTCATGCTCTCTTTTCAAACTTGGTTTTGTAAAGATTTTAAAATAAAATATTTACTTTATATACAAACTTTTTTAAAAATACTTGATATTAAAAATATGCAAGTTTTAAATTATTTTAATTTATGCATGCATTTTATAAATTATTATTTTAGATATGATCAGGAAAAGGATTAATTAATTGGGATTAGGATTATAAAATAAAAATAAAATTATGTGTAAATTAACAATTTATTTACAATTTTTCTTTATTTTTTCATTGATTAAGTCTTAACAAGCCTTAAGAGTTTCACTTTTTTTATTCTTTTTCTTGAATTTCGTGGTTGAAATTTTTAAAAATGTTATAAAATGAGCAGCAAAATAGCCAAGCAAAGCACCACCTATGCAAGGTATAGGCCAAGTTTGCCATGGTCTGTCCCAGTCTAATGGCAAAACAAAAGCACCGAGCCAAGTGCCTAATAAAACAGCCTTTATATTTAATTTAACAGCATCTACAATTACTCCATTGATTGGCAGTTGCGAACCGGTGAATAAAGCTAGCGCATTTTCAATCCCTAAGTGTAAACTTGCTGGAATCAGTGTGAGGGTTGTCAAAGTAAGAGCAAGCATTGACGTCTCTTCCCAAAGAGACAATAAGGGTGCTCCAAATAATACAATAACAATATAATAAATTACAGTTATTCCAGCTATTGATGTAACAAATTTTATACTATCATTTATTGTTTTGGTAAGACTTTTCTTTGATTTTGTTGGATGATTAGAATCTAGCTTTCCTATAGCTACATAATCTGATTGAAAAGATGCAAATGACAATTTTATGATTTCAGCGATTATTATGGTTGATAATACAGAAATGAATTTAAAAGTTCCAACATTGTAAAAATTTTCACTAATGTGCAAAAAGAGTAGGATTCCTGTAAAATAAATGCATGTGATTGAACAATGGAAAAGTAATACTCTTTGGTCCTGCTGATAGTCCACACCCATTTTTATCTGTTATTAACCTATTAAGAAAAAAAAAAATTTATTAATAAAAATTATCTAATATAACAGATACTGTAGTTTGTAAACTTTTTTATTTAATCAATGTGCAGACAACTTACAAATAAGATGTAGAACATTAGAAATTAGAAAACAAAATATTTTTGAATTTTATGAAGTACTAAAAATACTCTATAACACTGAATATCAGAATTCACATAACCTAGTATTTTTATGGCTATAAAGTTTTAGTTCTATGTTTTATGTAAAGCAGTATCTTAAAAATATTGAAATAATACTGAAACTAAGTGTGAATTTTTATTTACAAGAATATTTTTCATCCGCAATTTTGTTATTAAATGTTATGACTCAAAAAATTTATCATACTTTATCATACTTTAACAGGCTTCGAATTATTATAAAAACAAAATCAATTTGTGCAATATTAAAAAACTTTCATCTTATTCAAATAAGAAATGAAAATGTTGATTGAAAAACTTACTTTGTAAAATATCAAAACTCCCTGCATAGTTAGAAAACATCAATATAATATGGATCAAATAACGCGACGCCGTAAGTGAAAATTATACATCGTAGAAGTAGATGTGGTAACTGTACAAATAAACAATGAAAAAATCATGTATTTGTAAAAATTACAAAAGAAAAGACACTTTTTTACGGGAATACAGAGTTGCTCCGATCAATTTTCAACGCTATCGCCTTTTCTGGTTATATCTATATATACACGTCAATTGTTTACTTGCGAAAGAAACTCGTTTTACCTACAGCTGAGAACTCAGAAATGATAGCTGCTATTTAAAAATAAAGCACTAAAACTTGTCTTATATTTTCACTTCTTAACATTAATTTTCGTTTGTTTAATCTATAACTGCTGAGTAAACACTTAAAATTTAACGTTTTAATTTAAATACTTTGTTAAAGCTCTCTACTATGACAACGCCGCTAAATTTCACTTACCGATCGCCAACCGCGGTAAACTGACGGTCCAGCAGACGGCAAAATTTACGGCACATACACTGGCATATACTCCAATCATCCGCCCAACACCATCCAGAACGTCAAAAAACATTGAAAACTGACGTTCTCAGAAGTATAAAACCGTCACTACTCACTTTCACCGAACTACAAATCGCGCACGTATACGACAGTGCGGACTTTAATTTCAACGTATGTATATATATATATATACAGGAGCTCTCAGCTGTTCTCGAACAGTTGTGACTTTGTGAGTGCTCGCGAGTGCAGAAAGAGAGAGAGAGAGAGAAAGAGAGAGAGACGGGGAGAGCGCATGTAATAATACGACGTTTCTCCATCGCGCGTGCGGATTTTCGCGAGAGACACAGCTCTCGCACAGCTAGAGAGTATTACATATTTATTTTTAGTAATGCGCCGCGCTGCCCGCTACGCGACAATGCCGAGCACGACGATCGCTGATCCAACGGTGACGAGCTGCCTGCTGGCGAAATGCGAGCGATCATCAACCTGCTGCTGCTGCTCCTTGGCGCATTAGAAGAAAAAATACCCTGCGCTGCAGTAGATACTACTTACACACTGCCTGCTGCTGCTGCTGCT
>JAPYZB010027486.1:0-11185 GCA_030522745.1 Eupelmus kiefferi | reverse complement strand
CCTCATCCTAACTAATAATTAATCTACCAAATAAAATTAACATTAGAAATTCGTACTCAAGAAAAGAGTAAGAAGCGAGCGAGTAACCTCGTAGTTACTTGTGCACCTTCTAAAATTACTTGAGTACGCACTACTAAGCACCACCAACGCTTAGTAGTGAGGGTCGGCTAATCCTGAGACCAAGCCAAACCTGAGATATAGGATCCGGAAGCGACTTCCGAGCCGTTTTCGCAAGACGTCGAGGCGGTGCACGAGGTCCTGGTGCGCCTATTTAGGGTAATACACACATACACTGACACTGACGGTCAACGTCCGAACCAGGGTGTGAAAATTCACCCTGGCGCACGACGGAGACGTCTTAAACACACACACACAACACGAGTGACGGACGGGCACGTCACACAGTGTTGGGCGCACGATGGTCCCGGGGGAGTCCGATAGCTAACTTCAGGGCATCCAAGAGCTGGCAAGAATAAAATTTTATTTTCTGCAGTTGGGAGCACGGAGCAGCTGATCATTCCGTCGTCCACGGTCCGTTGTTTTTCGAATCCAGAGTAAGTAAACAAAGGTGTTTGAGATGTAAATAATTGTTGAAAATTTAATGGATCAATTCATGACGAGAAAGGTGAGTTAAAACTTTTAAGTTACTTAATTTTATTCAATATAAATCCATTTTATTTTATTTTAATAGTAGAAATATTTTATAATAAATGCTGGAATTGTTGTTCTTCTTTATACAACAATGAAAATCTATGAAACTACTTTTAGTTTATAATTTAAATTGCACTGATTTTTAACACAAAATAATAATTAAATTAATTTATTATAGATTTTCTTGAATTAAATCAGTTCAAGACATTCACCCTTTGATATCTCCACCAGTCTATAAATATTGGTATATGTGTTCATACAATGAGTCAAAACTTGTTAAAATTTTATTTGCTCAAGAATTAGCAAGACGATAGCCTTCTGTAAGTGTATTTAGCTGTTACTCCGGTAATATAGTTTCTTCAGATTTAACTCGACATTTATGGTTACACGAAATAATATTCATGTTAGTAAGACCATTTACAAAATCATTAGTAGGAAAACTTTGTTTTTATAAAAGATCAATTTCTTTATTATGTGTTAAATTTGTGTTTTTATACTTTTAATTCACAGCAACAAGCTGCTAGTATACCTGTATTTTGTGCAACTGCTATTGAATTAGAAGGTGCCACAGGACTTTATTTTAACAATCGTTATCGATGTGATGCATCAAATGCTGCCATGGATGTACAACTAGCATTACGATTGTGGGAAATCAGTCAGGAATAAATAGTTAATGTAATGAAGAGAGATCAGATGTGGCATCACTAATAGTATTATGAGTAAGTTAATATCAAGTATTTATATTAAATATGCTTATAAATTACGAGAAAAGTTTGTACTTAAAATAATCTCTTAAAGCTGGAAAATTTTTATTTTTATTTCTGTTTTGGTTCTAAAATGTATAAACACTTAAAATTAAATGTACTAAAAATCTAGTATTTAACTTGTATATCATTAGTCTATCATTACTTCTTAATGTTTTAACTAAAAATTCAATTGCTGCCTGAACAATCTTGGTAATTAACTACTTATCAGACGATGTTTAGTCTTATATGGCTCTTGTAATTGCTTGTGATTTCGACCGTGGTTACTTGATAAAAAATGTCAAAATAATGCTTTTAATTTAAAAAAAATTTCAATCTTGTAAAGACGTCTTATCTATTTTATAAATAATACACAGTGCTCTACTTTCTTGAAGAAAATTTATATTCTATTTCAAAACTTTTTATAAAGATTAGTTTTATAATGATTTATTTAATAACAATATTTCAAAGTAAAAATTTCTTTATTGCTTTATTCATCTGCAGCTATGAAGTTAAATAAAATTTTAGTAATGTGTTCATGTTAGTAAGACCATTTACAAAATCATTAGTACAAAAGCTTTGTTTTTATAAAATATCAATTTATTTATTATGTGTTAAATTTGTGTTTTTATACTTTGTTTTTGTACTTTTAATTCACAGCAACAAGCTGCTAGTATACCTCTATTTTGTGCAACTGCTATTGAATTACAAGGTGCCACAGGACTTTATTTTAACAATTGTCATCGATGTGATGCATAA
The DNA here is from genome assembly GCA_030522745.1 of Eupelmus kiefferi. Lineage (NCBI taxonomy): Eukaryota > Metazoa > Arthropoda > Insecta > Hymenoptera > Eupelmidae > Eupelmus > Eupelmus kiefferi. The sequence goes on along the minus strand of JAPYZB010027486.1, from coordinate 9,032 downwards.
AATGCTTCCATGGATCTACAACTAGCATTACGATTGTGGGAAATCAGTCAGGAATAAATAGTTAATGTAATGAAGAGAGATCAGATGTGGCATGACTCACCATAGTACAACACCCCCAAACTAGTCTACGAGAAGTAGCCTGTGATTATTTAGGAAATATTGGTACTGAAATGCTTGCGCAATTATCGGTTAGTGATTTCAACATTAATACTGTGTCAAATTTTCATTTATATAAAAATTATATAAATATTAGTTAAAATACAATATCTAAAATATATTTTGATATTTTAAAGGGACAGCAGTATACTGATAATTGCAGTTCTTTTTGGAGTAGCACGAAATGAAGAAAGTGCTGTGAGAGCTGCAAGTTTACGTCCCTTAGGACTGTTGGTATCTTTATAAACTTTGCAAGAAGATACCGGTTTTTTAATGGGTTTAACTAAGATATCATGTGCAGCATCAATGTAATGAAGAGAGATCAGATGTGGCATGACTCAGCTATAACGTGATAAAATTTCAAATTAATTGTAAATGTAAGACTGATATCTTTTGTAACATATGCTGTGTAATTATAAATTAGAACTATTTAGGTTTTATAATCCATAGTAAAATACAAACTAGTAATATTAATTTCATAAACAAATTTTCTTTTAATTTTAGTTTGAATACTTATTGATACGACTAGTCAACGAGAACCACAGGTGGCATAAATCGCATGCCGTATTATGGAAATCATTGCTGGTAGTTTGAGAGATTCAAAATCTGATGTACCTAAATTTTGGAATATTGCATTTAATAGAACTATTGCCTTAGTACAACACTCTCAAACTAGTCTACGAGAAGTAGCCTGTGATTATTTAGGAAATATTGGTACTGAAATGCTTGCACAATCATCGGTTAGTGATTTAAAAATTAATACTGTGTCAAATTTTCATTTATATAAAAATTATAAAAATATTAGTTTAAATACAATATATTAAAACATATTTTGAAATTTTATAGGAACAACAGTATACTGATAATTACAGTTCTTTTTGGAGCAGCACAAGAAGAAGAAAGTGCTGTGAGAGTTGCAAGTTTACGTGCCTTAGGACTGTTGGTATCTATCAATTTTGGAAGAAGATAACGGCTTTTTAATGGATTTAACTGAGATAACTGTGCAACATCAATGTAATGAAGAAAGATCATATTTAGCATGACTTGGCTATCACGTGATAAAATTTCAAATGAATTATAATAAATCTTAGACTATTATGCTATTCCTTTAATATTAAAAACCCTTTAATATTAAAATTCCTTTAATATTACAATCACCAAAATATATTTTTATACTTTGTCTAATTTTTGTAATATTTATATTTAAAATAAAAATGAATTAATAAAATATTTAAAACATTAATTTTTGATAAAACGATAAGAGTTGAGAATTAACGATAGGTAGTTAACGGTTAATTATTTTATTCAAATGCAGTCTGATCATAGATAATTTGAAGTATTTTGAATAATCGTTCGAAATTCATGGCGTCTGAAAATATGTCTCATGACGTATCATGATGAAAAAAGACCAAAAATACCGTAATAAATGAACAACCTGACTACATGACGTCATCTGATTCTTGCTGATTGCTGCTAATTGCTGCTGCTTCTTGCTGATTGCTGTTACTCGCCGTATTAGATTCGTAGCTTAAGCTGCATTTGTAAGTACAAAATATTGCATGTATTTAGTAATTTGTTAGTACAATATTTCTCGTGCATTTAAGATGCGCGTGTCTATATAAGCGAGCTTATAAACATGATGCGCTCGTGCTCGGATTTGCGTGCGTATAATAGATCTGTGCAAAAGCTCGAGCTTCTCTCGCGAGATTCCGTTTAAGCTAGCGGGCTCGAGAGCTTGAACGAGTCCAAAAAGCTTTCAGGAGCTTGAGCAGGCTCGCAGTTTTAGGTGAGCTGCAGGATTCTAGGTGGAAATTTATTATTGTACATGTACTGCGTGATATATGTACACATATATATGAATCGGTGTACATGGTATACATACACATACGCACGCAACACACACACACACACACACACACACACACACACACACACACACACACACACACACACACACACACACACACACACACACACACACACACACACACCTGGATCGATTTCGGAGTGCGGCATTTTTTTCTTCTGCTCACGTAAAAGATCTATACGCGGGCACCCACACAAACACAAAATGTAAAAGACATTCAAAGCGGATTGTCACAAATTTAAGCTCACTCCAATAGATGAGCTATGCTTTATTAAGAGTGCTTAATACCCCAATCGAAACTTCGAATGGCCAATAAGAGCGCAGCATTTGCCGTCCAGCGGCAAACGGTCGCCTGCTTGGCTGTATTTGCTGCAGTCAGCGGCACCTTCGAGCAGACGACCGTTTGCCGCTGTACTTTCTTTGTTTATTTTTTCATGTTTTCGAAATTAATACTATTAATATGAGTTTTCCCACGTAGAAATATACCAGCTTTCCGATGAAATTATTTTTGAGCCGATTTAATGGAAAATGAAAACGTATTTTGTAGAGAAAAATGTGCACGGAATGCCGCGCTCCTGAGTTAAAATCACTGAAAAATAAATTAAATATTTATTAATATTGAAAGTAATAGATCATAGTTTTCGTTAACATAAATTTTTTGTACTTGCTATACACATATAGATCATTTTTGCATATTCATGTGATCTAATAATATCCCCTAAATCTCTGATACTGCTCACTGTTAGAAATGTTGAATTTTGAGGGTTGTATTCAATTACCACGGATTTTTAAACCAGTTTACCAATTTATACCAGGGTGGGTTTACAATTTATACCAGGGTGGGTTTAAATACTCCGATAATGTATTTAAATATAAATGCCGCGCACATAAGTGTATCTAATACACTTGAAAAGTCAATTAAAAACTGAAATTTCATACCGAAATTTAGCAGACGAAAAATCAACTATTTTGCTTATAACAAGCGATAAAAATTAAATTACAACAAACGACGAGTTAGTTGTCCTCCGTTATGGAATTATTTATCATTTTACAAAATTTCAAGTTTATATTACAATACCACGGCGAGAAAACCTTGAATAATAATAATTTTCTTAATTTTGGGAAAATGTAGATTTTATGTATTTTAATCACGTTCGTTGCGTAGTGGATAAAAGTTATTTGATGGTAATTTATTTTTATTTGTTTAATGGTGACTTATACATTTTTGATAATGTCTCTAAGTTTACACTGTTAACTGTTTTATAAAATTTTTAAACAATTGTGGGTTATTAACTTTAAAAAAAATGAATTTCCGTCTTCAAGAATATCCTTGCAAAATTTTAGATTGATTCACCGTCTAGATATACTAATGAAAATTTCTTTCCTTTTAGAGCTTTTTACATTACTGTATAACTTTATCTATGTAAAATTCAATAAAATCAGTGAATTTTGAAGGGACATGTCTTAACTAGAAACAGCAACACAATCTCAAATTAGGATCTTTCATGAATTTTTAAAAAATTATTTTTTGAAAATTTAGCATTTTCTGTGTTGTAAATTTTTTTTCCATATTTTGTTGAATTTATTTACAATGAGAAAAAAATTACTGAAAATGTAAATTTTCAAACTTGATCACGTGACGCTAAAACGTTTCGGATGGGCCGGTCAACTCATTATGTCACAATCACATAGTTTTGAATTTATACCTAAGGAAATTCAATATTTAACAATTTTGACACTGTTTCTTGCTATTTTCAATACTTTTTTCACTCGAATAGTATATAGCTTTAACTACTAAAGTTGTGAGTTAGCCTAACATTTTAATACTACTTCAGTTATTCTTTTACTATTGAAGTCTTAACAGTGTTTGTTTAGTAGCATTATCACATAATTTGATTAAGAAGAATTTGATAAAGCTAATTATAGAAATTTTACAAAAGTAAACATTTATAAATAAATTTACATAGAAAAAAATCTAATTTCTAAATTTCTAAATTTATTTCTAAATTTCTAATTTCTTTTAGAATCCAAATTTAGATAAATTTAGATTTTAGAACATATATAGCATATAAACTTATTTAAAAGTTTAGATATAAACATGGAGCAAAAGTAGATGTGCAGTCAATTACATTATTTTTGACTAGTATAAAGCATTAACTAAAGTTTAAAATTCAATAAGTTTCCCTCTTTTATATACATATAGGAATTATAAATTACTTTTGAGGCATCTACGTTCCAATGAATTAGCAGCGGTTTTTTGAATATGCTATTTTCTAATAAAAGAATTAAATTTTAGTTATTTTTTATTAATTCTTCACTATACCTTCCTTGTTTTAAAGAAACATTATACCCATTTAAGTATACGTGAGAAATCTATCGTTCGAGGTATTGTTTAAATAAAAAAAAAGGCTCAATTAATCACCATCGAAATGTCGACTAATAATAAACAGCAACTAGTTTGAAAGAGATCAATAAAGCCTTTTTTTTCTTATACATATTTGAAACTAGTACCCTTTAAAATTAGTATATATTAGAGTATGCTCTCTGTTAGTGATTTAAGCATGAATATTAATAAATTTATTACAAAAAAGTATATGTTGTTTACAGAATAAATGTGATATAAAAATCGAATATATCTTTTTTTTTAGTTTTGGAATAATGGATATAAAACGATGTACATTGAAACCATTCTTATCAAGGAAACCTTACGATGTACTTTCCAGTAGACAGAAAAGGCGAATATCTTATCGCCATCAATTAAATGTGGAAAAATTCGATTGTAATAAATATAAATTTGATAAGAATAAGAAATATAAAGATAAGAAATTAAATCAGAAGGTTACAAAAATTTGGATTCGCCAAAAACATAAACCTATAAGTGAAAAACCGTATCAAATGGCAAAGCCAATGCAAGTTTATAACAATGTGTCGCTTGTTAACAACAAACCTTTGATCTCTCCACGAAATATGAACAAAAATGCTCAGATATATTGTAACAATATTCAAGAAATCATGAATGATACCGAAAATACTAATACTATTAGCATGGTTGTTGGTAATCAAGAAATGTACAGTAACACTTTTTTTTAATAACAAAGAAAATATTTCTAATAACAAAGAACGATTTAGTATGAAAAATGATTTGAAAAATAAAAATTCTGCATTTCAAGAATTCAAATCTAATCTACACAGAGTTTTTCTAGAAAGTAATCTTAATCATAGTCAAATGAATAAAATTTTAATGGTGCTAAGAGGTCATGGATGCTTCCATTCATTGCCAAAAAACTGTAAAACACTTTTAAAAACTCCTCGTGTTTTTACTGGAAAACTTTTAAAGGTTTCTCCTGGAGAATACCTGCATTTTGGTCTTAAAAAAGTATTAATTAAAATTTTAAATTGTACCCCATCACAGTTACTTCTTTCGGAGAAGATAGTTCTTGATTTTAACATTGATGGTTGCGAATTAAATAAAAAAAACGAAATAATTCCCATCCAAGTTCTTATTTCAAATATACCTGACAGTAAACCAGGAGTTGTCGGTGTTTACAAAGGTCGAAAAAAGCCTAAAGAAATCGAATTATTTCTGGATAATTTTATAGAAGAAGCAATTGATTTACAAGAGGAAGGTTTACGATACAAGGAAAAGAATTATCATGTCGAAATTAGAATGTTATGTGTTGATCTTGTAGCTCGTGCTTTTCTTTTACGTCATAAAAGTCATACTGCTAAATTTCCATGTTCTAAATGCCATGTAAAAGGATATAAATATAACCGTACGACAATATATCTAGGCGTAGATCATGAATTACGAAATGATGATGATTATGCTCGAGCGGTTGATAAAGAACACCACATTGAAAAAAGTCCTCTTTTGAGATTAGGCATTGGCTTAGTAAGCCAAGTTCCTATTGATGCCATGCATTGCATTTATTTGGGAGTACACAAGAAAATATTGACGGCATGGACAAAGGGAACATATGGTAAACGAGTGAAATTATCAAGCTCTCAAATTTCTCAAATTTCTGATAGAATTCTGGTCATTGCTAAGTATTGCCCTCGTGAATTTGCAAGACTTCCTGAAACATTGGAATTTTTGAAAGATTATAAAGCAACTCAACATCGTCAATGTCTTTTATATTTTGGTATATCAGCAACAAATGGTATTATAGATCAAAATGTGTACGTCCATTATTTATTATTGAGTGCAGCTATACGATGCCTTTCACTTCCAAATCCATCTGTTTCCCATCTGTGTTTTGCAAAGTTAGCTCTGAAACAGTTCATTATAGATTCGGAATTGCTTTATGATTTAAATTTTATGTCTTATAATGTACACAACTTAAGTCATTTAGTTGACGACGTTGAAAGATTCGGCCCACTTGATAGTTATGCTGCTTGGCCTTATGAAAATAACATGACTTTTTTTAGAAAGTTTTACAGAAAACCAGGTTTTGCATTGCAACAAATTCACAATAGATTAGAAGAAAGAGAACAGATTGATCTAGATAAGATGGAAATTCCAAAGTCCAATTCAACTTTTAAACTTTTTAATCCCGCAAAAAAAGGACCGGTTCCTACTAATATACCAGATTCTATTTTTAACTCTTGGAAAATGTTTAAGAATCTTAAACTAAAAAACTTTACTTTAGGTACTGCTATTCGAGATAACACATGTATGCTGCAAGATTTTTCAGTTTGTATAGTACAAAATATATTTAAAGTTAATGATAACTTAATTTATATTCTTGTACAAAAATTTAAATTAGTAGAAGAATTATACGATGTCGGGATAAGTTCATCTTCGGTCGGCGTATATAAGTGCTCACTTTTAGAGAATGAAACACATTTAATTGAACACAGTTTTGTAATGAAAAAGTGTTATCGAATGCTTTTTTGGAAAAACTCAGAAGAAAATGATTCATGCTGCACAGAAGATTATGACGAGCCAGTTCGCGACACTTACATTATATCTATTATCATGTAACAACGAAATACGTCGTCACGTCATCAATTTTTCATAATATTTAGATTATGACCGAAGAGATAAAAAATAATATGTATCATAAAGAGTTTATAGAACATTAACGCTCGACGCAGCATAATTATAATAATTAATATTCAATCAGTATTTTACAAAATTAGTCTATTTACAAAGTTATTCAAAAGCTACGAGTCCGAACCTTCATCTTCATCGCAGTGAGGTAATGATAAATTAAGACGAACTTCAAGGCAGTCTGAGCGGTGTTTTAATGTAACCATTTTAAGAATCGCTTTTAAGGTCAATGTATTGTTAACCATAAAAAGCCGAACTTAATATAGTTAATATTATACTTAATATAACTTAATATTAGTTTTTAGTATAAATAACTTGTTTATTAAATTTAATATTAATTAATTACTTTAACAATTATAATATCAGCATGACCTTCATTATTAATTTTCGTATAGTAAATCACTGGTCGCTTAACGTCATAATTAATGTTTACATATGTTAACACGACTTTTGGTAATCTCCATTTGAATTGATTGAAATTACTGAATAATCATAGTTTCACGAAGTTCTTTAAATATAATTTTGTATAAAATGTTTTTTTTTTTATATGCGAAGTAAAGATCGTAACAAAAAATGTTTTGATTGCTACTTTTTGCAAAATTCATATAGAATCTAATTAATTTCTAGTTAAAGTAATCAATTCATAAACTAATCTTTTATTTTAATGTTATATGCTTTAAAAAGATAAGTTACAAGAAGTATTCTAAATAAATTTCCTAAGTTTACAAATTAAGATTAGCAATTAAATTTCGTCATTAGTATCTAAAATGTTATGAATTTGGACCATGATATTGCTGATCGATAAACAGAAATGTCTAAATGTTTTGTGGATGTTGTGGCTGATTTTTAAAATCCTTGTAGTATTCCTTGTTTTAAAATACGTAAAAACGAATCCAATTGTCTATTAGGAATCCTTGAAAAAACAAAATCTTCTGCAAACAGCTTCGATTTATTAATTTTCTGCTTTAAAAAGAGACATTAACACTGCATGTAGTATCCCACTTGAGTCCATCACTAATCATTATAACACTTTCCTGCATTTAATTTAGAGATACTAACCTTCCCGATATCTGAGACCGAATAAATTCGAATCTCAGATTTGTATGATAAAAGATCCAGATCCTACGTATTTTTATATTATAAATGAAGCGATTACCGCACAACCTACTTTTCTTTCTCTCGCCGGGTAATAAAATCGTGTTTAAGCGGCTTCATCCTTGTTTAAAAATTTCAATTTATAATATTTAGGATATAATTGATTTAAGTTGTAAAACTTAATACTAATTTTACAATTTATTTCGATTAATTTTATGTCAAACATTTATTGCGATAAAAAGCCATCGAATTAAATCGACTTCTTTCATCTTTCACATAAACTAATGTAAAGAAATTGTAAAATTTGGTATTAAGATGCACAATTCAATTTAAATTGAATTTATTTAAAGAACTGTTAAGAAACTAAAATATTATGCGGAAACCTAAAAATTAGGTTTTAAACATTCATTAAATCAGTGGGGAAAAAGTTTTTATAAACAGTATATGTTATATTAGAAGCTGAAGTCTGCGGTTTTTAGAAAAGTTTCACTGATTTTGTTAAAAAAAGTTATATACAGAAAAATATCAATATCAAAATTCGAACTTACAGACATTACCGATGTTGTTACCGATAGTTTTAAGATTTTTATGTTCAAACTGAGACCTGTGCGAGAGGTCTGGTATGGATCTGTGTGAGCTTTAATAATTTTATTCCTGCTGGCTAAAAATGAAAAGCTCGATGTCAAAGCTTGCATGAATTTTCTTTTTCCTGTTAAGTACTAGGGGGCGGAGGTATGATCTCCACCCCGTGAATGCTACCCCATGTTTTCATAGACCTCGCCGATCCTGTAGTTCAGGCTCGCCTGAGGGCTGCACAGCTGACGGCTTGGCAGAGAAAGAGAGAGAGAGCGAGAGAGAGAG
>JAPYZB010026165.1:0-10608 GCA_030522745.1 Eupelmus kiefferi | reverse complement strand
ATAATTTTGAGAATTTATTTATTCAACGGTCCCAGTTTATTTGTCCTTTTCAAAAGTCTCCACATCACAAGGTCAGATCTATATAATAAGTCAATTTTTCTCCCGCGCCACTCCATAATTTATAATCCACAAGTAAAATAAATAACAAACTCCACCATCCCGTGAATAAATAAATATATTTACGCGACCTTAAGTCCAGAAAAAGAACAAGTCGCGCCGGGCCATTAGCAGCCTTATACATCGCTCGCTGCACCTTTCCCAATTACACCAGACCCGCGGCGCTCAATTACAACTATCCTTTTTTCTCCGTATAAGCACACACGGACGCTCCATCAACGATACAATAATATCCGTATACCTGTACACAAGCGCGAGCTCCTCGCGTGCGCGCACCGTCTGTCTGTATACATATATATGTATACACAAGGCGCGCGCGCGCGCGTGCGGTTGAGCTGCACCACCTTCCCCGCAAACTGCAGGCCAGACGCGCGCCGTTTCCTCTGGCTTTTCTGAGGGATGCAACGGAAAATCCGGCCGGCTGCCTTTTGGGGATGCGGAAATGTTTCTTTTTTGGGGTCTTTTTTTGATCGATGGATTTTGTGGATAGTAGAGCGGTGGGGGATGGTTGGCTGGAGAGTGATGATTTTGCGGCTGGTTGCGATCTTAGTTTAGTGCTGGCCTGTTAATTGCTGTAGATTTTTGTTTGAGAAGATCGTTTTATTAATTTTTGTGATTAAAGGTGAGAGAAGTTTGAAGAGAAACAATTATGGTATTAGGCTATTGCTATGGCTATTTTTAGAAACTTTCTGACTGAATTAACGTAGACATTGAATTATTTATGAATAATAAGACAGCACCATAAATGGCCAATAACCGGCATGTACATTTACATGTACGTATACAGAATATAAGTAAATATATTAAGTGAGTTTATTATTTTCAGAAAACAAACGCAAGATAATCACCTGTTTACCTCGAACACGCAAATCACCAATATTGATTAGACATAATCATCGCATTGTACAAAACTGTATATCCCTTACTCATGCATTTCAACCTACCCAGCCAAAACACCTAATCAATAACCATCGCAACCTACATCACAAATTAACCATATCAAAACAAAATCCACAACCTAGTCAATCTAACAAACCTACAATACGCAGGACACAGATGCATCCGCCAGCTGCACACCTAGAAGCTGCACACTTAGACCCAGCAGCTATCATTTCCCCAATCACGTCAAAGCGTCAGCTCTACCCAGCAGCTATCATTTCCCCAATCACGTCAAAGCGTCAGCTCTACAACACCTTTCCGCGGCAAATAAAATTAAAGAAAAAGGAACAGACCCGTAACGCATAGGTCCAAAGGAGACACATAAACCATTCCAAACGCATATACGGCTCTCTCATCGCTTTGCGCGCCAGTTCCAGGTTGCCGAACATCTGCCGCGGCGCTGCTCTCTTCCCAACGATAATACATAATTCGAACAGCTGATGCGCCTTCTTTATACACGGCGCGTATATAGGTATATACGCGTATCCTTCGTCCTTTCTCGCCTCTCCTCCTACTTCTCTCGCTTTTTTCTTCTCTCTTTCGGAGGGCCAGACTCTCGGGAGGTTTTTCTGGTTTCATCTATCCGAGCGCGCAGGATACAGCTTCGTTTAAAGGGATGTGTATGTGTGGAGCTGAAGCTACCGTTATGGTAGTCTTTCTTGGGGTAGTTCTCGTTTTTGGGGTAGGAGATATGGTAAAAGGGAAGAGAAGTTTTGGTGCTTGGTAAAAATAAAGGATTGACAAACGCGCGCGAGGAGTTGGGTTAAAAATAAATTAGCGTTTAATCACCTCGAGGGAAAGTCGGCGAGTCTTTGGACGAGAGTCGACGGAACAAAGATAGACAGTCGTAAAAAGCTGTAAAATTTCTCGCACTCGCCGCGGAGAACTTTAAAAATACAAATAACATTTAAAAGTGTATTAATAGGTCTATTCCCATGACGAGCTGTATCTTACCGTTTACTTTACGACTCGGTTTTAGCGCATAACTAAATCATTATTTTACTACTGTATTATCCGCCGCTGCGAGATGTGGCGAATTTCGAAATCACTTGGATGTCTCTTTTAATCTCGCGGATTTTATAGAATTGTTGAATCGTAAAAACCGCAGATTGCGCGCGCATTTCCCCCATAAAATCTATTCGCAGCGCCAAGTTTTTAAAATCATCACGTTAATCTAACCCACTCCCCCCTCAAAACTCCACAATCCTCCCCTCAAACACAACCTCCTGCCGGAAAAGTCCTCAGCCCATTTTCCTTCCACACACACTCACACAACTCCCCCAAAAAAACGAGTCGCAGACCAACTGCACGCTCAGCGCTCCGAAAAACCTTCGACTCTCAGGTATACGCACACGAACACACCTATACACAGCTGCCGCACGCACACACCAGCAGAGGCGCGCGCTCGAAAAAGCGCGTGCAGAGGGAGCGAGACGGAGCTAGTCAAAATGGAGTCGGCGGCTCCCGGCCAATGGGGAGCTCGGAAACCGGCAGTGGCGCGCGCGCGCGCCGAAACCGTCCCCGCGCCGCCGCCGCCTGCTGCTGCTGCTGCAGCCGATCGACGCAGCACTTGCACGTGGAGGCCCGACGCGCTCGGACGCACATATATATATCACACATATATATAAAAGCGTAGCAGCTCGCGCGCCCCCTCCGCCACCTTTTTTTATTTTACCTTCGCGCGCGCGTTCGTTTGGCCATTTCTCGATTGTCATTCGTGTAAGTGTGTTGAACGAGAGGTAGATATACACGCGGAGAGAAGTGATAACGCGGAGAAATACTTGTGATATTGGTTTGATTTGTCGTCTGGAAGAAAAGTGCCAGTTGAGGAAGAAGTTCGGCAAGCCGAGCGGAGGAGAGCCGAGGAGCAGCCGCTATACCGTCGCCTGGAGAAACAGCTGCTTCCGGTGAGTCCCATAGCTCTGTGTGTGTGTGTGTGCTGCGAGTAAAGACGGAGAGAGAGAAGCGCTTGTGCACGCGACAAAGCGAGGAGGGAGACGCGGAGAGAGAAAAAAGAGAGGATCGGAGCTTGCGCTCGGGTCTCGTTGTTGCACGAGGGCTTCGGCAGAGCGGATACGTGCTTCATGGAAAAAACGATGAAGCGTTTGATGAAGGTCGGGTGGATTGTTACTGTTTTTAGGTTTTGGCGATTGTTGGTTATGGAGCGATGGGTTTTAGGGAGTTGATTGGATGTTTTTGATGTATTTGTTTTAACGGAGTTATTAAAAAATCGGTATAGTATTGAGTGGGAGCAGTTGTTTTTGCTGTTAGTTTATTTAGAGAACTTTCTTAGAATAAACACGTGACGGCTGCGAGACTATCGTAAAATGCGTCATTTACATATGCAAATTGTTTTTCTTGGAGGAAAAGTAATTTCCTCGGCACAGTGCTTTTTTGATCCAATTACTAATAATATATTATTTTTGTAAAGTAAATGTTGTATTTAGAGGAATGTTGATATCGAGCGGTGTAATGATATCATTTTTAAAATAATTACTTTATGAAGTTTTGTACATTTATATACTTACCGTCAGGCTTATTTTATTTTACATAAATTATTGTTATTATTATAGATTTAGAAATAACAAAACTCTACGAATAAATAATTACAGCCATCAAATGAAAAAAGTATTTAACTAGAACAATATTTTTGTTCTGACAAGTTAGGTCGGAAACTTTTAATATAACAGTCATTCAAACTTTTCTCGTCAACATTATTAATTACGCTATTCCAGCTTCGTCAACAATCTAACAACTGATCAATCATCACCATACATATTAAAAAAGAGCCCTCCGAAAAATTCAACAACTAAAACAAAGATGTTTCGAATCGCTCGGCTAGACTGTTATGACATTACGTTATGAAACACGCAAGCGATATGTTAAGTTTTGATAATGCCGCAGCCTGCTTTTTCGCAATACCTAGGTTCACGCTGCACATGATAAATAGGAAGCCAGCACCACTACTACTACCGTATCAGTATAAGTGCATTTGGCAATAAACAATATTATATTATTTCATTTAAAAAACGTTCCCTCGAAGCTTAGCTTATACGGCTAAGCGTTCGTGGAAGCTATTGCGCACTACAACACGCCGGCAACCCCATTAAGATATTTCGCCCGGTTGCGCGATGTGCTTTTCGTGACGTCACTTACGCAGGATTTTCGGAGCGCAGTAGAAAAATTGGCAATGATTTGTCAGTGGCGGTTGACGTTCGTTTGGGATGAGATATGGAGGAATTTTAACAAATGTTGAGGCTATTAAGAGTGGCTTTTACAACTGTGGATTGTTTTTTGGGATAATATATTTGTTTTTTTGAAATATTTTAGTTTAGAGCGGGCTATTAAACTTTATGCAGAGACGAAATAGGCTGGATAATTACTGCTTCTGAGTTATTGGGAGTAATTAATGAAGAATAATATTTTGCCAGGTTGAAATAAAGTTAAGAATAGTCTGGTCTTTTTAAGTTAATTATTTAGTTTAATTGAATTTATTTCAAGCACAATGATTTAAATTACTTTTTAAGCTCAACGGTTCAGTAATAGTACGATTTTAATTGCAAAAATTGAACCTTTTTTTATCTAAAATACGAAGCAGAGTGACAATTTTCTTTACTAATCACTCTTACGTACTCTTCCACATATACTCACACTCACGATCTAAAAATTCTAAACAGTCCGCTCCAAAACAATACCCAACCCCCAACACAATCCACCAACCAAATCCCACTACACCAACCCTCCAAAAACTTATCTCCATCCACTCAAACCATCAATATTCCCTCCCTCACAAAAATCCAAGTCCTTAGCCCATCTCGAGCATCAAGCTGGCTCCTCCGCCGCTGCTGACGTTGGTCCGTCCGTCCGTTCGCTCGTTCGAGAGAGACGGGCACGTGTTCTCCCTTGCGACGTGTGTTTATTAATAAACTCGTGGCCTGCGCCGAGAGCGCGCGTCGACAATCTCGACCCACGTTGCGGCTAGCACACACGCAGAGAGCGAGAGAGCCAACGTCTGGCGCTCGTTTCTAGGCCTTCTCCGGGGGTCCGACAGTTTAACCCCCTAGCTTTTTCCTATTCACACTTGGTTATGTTTGCTCTCGAGCTCTCCGGGACTTTTTGACGGCTCTGTGTGTTTTTTCACGGATTGGACGTTTGATGCTGGGGTAATGGGCTTTGATGGTTTTGTTTTGCGGTTGGGTGTGTAGGATTTTTCGATAGGGTGAGATCGGAATGTTTGGCTCGGATGTTGTATACGTCGGTATTTATAATTTATAAGTGACGTCGACTTTGCTGCAATTACTTGACGGGCAGTATTAAAAGCACAATGAACAGTTTAGACTAAACTGTTCGTTATACCTACGTCCCACGTTACGTGCGCTGTATAGTGGTTATCATCTTTATGTTGACTTTTTTTTAAGGTTTATTGCTTTACTTTAGAAAGATCAAGTCGTTTTTCAAAAAAATGAATGATAACCGGCCATCCATCATTTTTTATTTGTAAAAGCAAAAAATTTATCAGCTTTGAAATTCAGCGATTATTCAATTAATAATTTAGACTGCTCAGTCTCGATTTGACGTTATACTTTATGGATAATTCAAATTGAGATAATTACACAACTATTTCGCACTTGAATAAAGCTATTAAAAAACCACGCCTCACCACGTGTCCCTAAATTTTCGACTAGACCGAGCGATTTCCTCATAACAAGAAAAGAGCGGCTTCGCCGATTATCCAGGGCTTCTCGGAGCTCTAATTCATAAATTTTCCTCCATTATTTATACAGCTTTGCAAACTTAGCGCGCGCGCGGGACGATATAACAGATAGGCAGCGTGATACGCGCCTCTAAAGGCACGAAACGTAATTTTTCTTCCTATCTTCACGTCAAGTGTGAATGTTCCATGCTCGCTTTACGAAAAGAGCAACGTTCTAATAAACACCCATATACTTGCTCAAAACGCTTCTCTGACTCTAAAAACTTGATCGCTCCTACATACATCATTACAATTTCATCTTCGCCTAAAATTCAATCAAACGCACCCAACCCAATGATCCTGCGAGTGCTCACGCACTCGCAAAACCAACTCAACCAACTCAACCTACACAAACGCAATTTGGCATAATATTTAAAAAATTCTCCCGAAGCTCGACTTCCTCGCTGGCGCGGATCGCTCGCCGCGTATATAAGTCTCTCTGCTCTCGCGCAGCCGCCGCGTGCGTATATACGCGGGCGCCTCTATTTATAGAGAATTTTGTCGAGTTTCGCGCGAAGTCGTATCCTCGGCAAGCTCGGCGCTCTTTATTTTCATTCGGAAACCCGCTGCCGTCTCTGCTCTCTCGAGAGCGCGGAGAGGGGGGCCTACTTTATTGCGCGTTAAAAAGCACCGGGGCGAAAATACATCGCGCCAGCGTCTTTTTGACAATGGCTGCGGGACAAGGTTTGTCGGTGTAACGATAACACGGTGTCTGGGGAATGCTCGGAGCTTGCGATGAGTCCGCGGAGCTTTTTGGAGCTTGCGCTGGGTGGTCGGTTGGGAATGTGGGCTTTTAAGGGGGGTCATCGGTTGGGTTATCGGTAGAGTTGGGGACGTTGATTGGGTTGAGTGTTGAGATGCGGTTGGGTGTATTTATATTCGTTGCGGCTAATTTATGCGAGGCTTGATCGCGTGAGGAAATTCTAATTTTGTTAGGTCCGAATAGCGTAATTGGCTTAAGAGTGTTGTTAAGAAAATTTTATTCAAATTAAGCTTTAATTAATAGTGATGGCTTCACTTGCGATTTCTCGGATGCTACTCTGAAGATTTACGGTTCCTTTGGCAAAGATCAAAAACCTGGTGTACGGATGTGTGTAATGATTTCTCATTGTAAAACTGTTGCTTTGTTTCTTGGAGGTGGACGTCAGTATTTTTTGAGGACTGACCTACTTATCTTCATGCAAAACAAAAGCTAGAAATGAGTTGTGGAATCTATTTATTTCTTTTACTTTATTTTTAAAATGGTAAACACGTAGAAATTACTTTGAAATGTTCTAAGAAATTTAAAAGTAATAGAGGTAATTTACATGTACAGAAATTAATTTTATTATAGAGATAATATAATAGAAAATCATATTGTGATACTGATTGCAGATCTTCAATATTCTCAATATTGAAGATTATTAAAAAAAATTAAATTCTGTCAATTTAAATTATTCACAAAAGTAAAAGACCTCTATTAACATAGAATTTAATATTTCTCACAAAATTGTGAATTGTTGTTTTTACATTCTTATAATTTTTTCGACGTACTTATTTTTAATAAAATTATTTTTACTGTTTACATTTTAAATGAACAACAATATTCTCCAACCCAGAGAAACCATTTGATCCAGCTCTATCTCCTCACACACTCCCATCAAAGAAGAAATCATCTTCCTCCGCTACCGTATCCAACTAAACATCCTCATCCCCCCATCCTACCAGACTCTCATCGTGCATCTTTCGGCCGATCTCCGCCAGCTCCTCGACTCGCCCAACATACACACAACCCAAGAAAGAAAAAAATGGCCCCGTTCGTATATACACAGAAAATAACGGGCCCCATGCGCACAGGCGCATATACACACAGACTCGTTCCTCCCTCCTTGCGCGAAGCTTTTTTTAAAACCTCGTGCGCTCGCTCGCGTAGGTATATAGGTATACCCTCACCGGAGAACAGAATAATGCCCGCGATATTGGCCCTGCTTCTAGAGGCGAACGCACCGGTTTTTCTGCTGCAGCGCCCGCAGCTGCTGTGCGCGCGGCTTTGGGGGATCGCTGGTAACGCGTGTGTGTGTGTTTCTCGGCGGGGTGCGTGTATGGATGTAAGGAGCGGGACACTGGCTCGCCGGTGAGCGAGACGTGAGGTTTTTGTGAGAAGGTGGATGTTAGAGGATTGGTTTTGGGATGATGGGACAATTTGGATGCGGGTTGTAATTGGGAGTAGGTTGGAAGATGGGGAACTGTTGTTTGGCTTTTTGTACGAATTGATTCGTTTAATTTGTTGAGTAAATATAATTTTTTAAAGATTATTATCAATGATTATTATTGCTAATGACTATTAATTATTTGCATTAATATTATAAAATGTGATCATTTAGTATTATTAAAACTGCAAGACGACAAAACTATTGCCACGTGAACATAATAAATGATAATAAAAATAAACCGCGTGTACCAGTATTAATCAATTATCCGTAAAAACACGGTAATCCAAAAACTACAACCACTCTCCAAACAATTATTAATATTTTTAATAACAAATCCCCCCTGCCATCCATCTCAAATCTAAACAATCCATCCCTCTCAACTCGCAATCGGCACTTCCTAACTCTAACGAATCGGCATCGCACGCGTCTCCGCTCTATCTATTAACTCTACCTACCTCTATCTCTCTCTTTCACAATACCTGCACGCTCGCGCAAGTATACATCCACAGGTATACATACATGCATCTAAAAACCGCGCGCGCGCGCGACTCCGCAAGCCCGCACTCAGCTCGCAGATACAGCCGACTCCGCCACGCACTCAGCTCGCAGATACAGCCGACTCCGCCATACTTCCTCGAACGGGAAAACAAAGCGCGTTCTGGCAGCCGCCGCGTGCGCTTATACCGTTCTCTCTCTTTCTCGGGGAGGGGCTGTCGGGGCCCGTTTTCGAGGGGTACGCTCGCACAATGGGACCCCACGGCCGATCTCCGTATGCATACTGTATATATATAGGTTAGCGGAGAGAGATTTTTCCTTGCCTGCTGCACTCTACCCCTCGAACGGCACACCTGACGGGGGAAGGGGGGGGGGCTGCACGCGGAAAATTCGCTTTTCTGCCGGGAGAAAGAGAGAGCAGCGCGCTGATCGTTGACCCTGTGTATACAGTTCGGGAAGGGGGGGGGGGCAGGGTTGGGGCTGTCGTCGAGCGGTTACAGTTGCAGGGAAAGCTTTTCGCCGAGGGAGAGAAAATTTCGGTGGCCTGTGCCATTTTGTCCGCTAAGCGTTGTCAGATTCGCTTGGCGTCTAGTCGCTTTTCATCGGTGGCCTGGGATTGTTTCGAAAGTGCGAGTGTTTTGTTTGAGCTGGGGTTAGATTGTTGATGAGAGGTAGGTACGTGTGATAATAATTAAGTACGGATTTTGGTTTAAAGATCAGTGAGTGTTGTGTACTTGACGAATTTCAAGTTGGTAAATGCCGTCTGAATTTTTTCACTGAATGAGTATTCAAAAATTTAACCGGCTACACTGATAATCGCGCGCATACTATTTCATTTACATATCTTAGCGAGTAGCTGCGTGAATGCTTTGTGGAGTTAAAAAGAAGTTTTCCAGACGTGTCAAGTGGAATACGATTATGCTGTTGTTGGGTTTTAGAAGTAATATGCCTATCGGCTGCGACAATTACTATCGATATTTATGCAAATTACGATGAGCGTTTTGATAAAGCAACGTGTTTCTTTTTTTTCTAATCATGTTATCTCGAACGAGCGGTATTTACAGAAAGTATAATAAGTTTGAAGTATTTTCCAATACATCTCGTTAGATGTTTTGCTTTGTAAATTGTGAAAAACAGATTCCAATCGCGTAATGTAATTGTTTTGTAATGTACTAAGGCAATTTATCGGAACCTTGAAATATTTTTTATGAATTTATTAAAAGGTATATTATTCAAACCGAATACATTGTATTAGCCTGTTTACCAGTGAATCCATCAAATATTTTTAAATATAATCAGTTAAAAAATTCTTTACAACATTCTTGAAATTAACCGTTAAAAACGTACCTCAACCAAACGTTTGTTTCCCTTATGCGCTCTTTTGATTTCATCGTCTGAGAAAACCGATCAAAATATTGGAGCATCGATCGATGGATTATTTTTGAAGAGCAGCTTGCGTGTCGGCATTGAAAAGAGTCGAAAGAATTGCGCGAGCTCCGCTCCCTCTTTTAAGTTCAACGAACCATTAAATTTAATTGAATAGCATCTTGGCTGAAAGTTTTACGAGAATCGGTTCAACGATCTTCTCAAAGCTGATAACGCGGCCTATGTACGATTTTTAATTGATACCAATTTTTGGAGAGGTTAGTGAAAAGTGTTAAGCGCGATTTAAGAATATCATTGATGAAGTAAAGTATATTTTTAAGAGACATTGGTTTTATAATCTGTATCGAGTTATATATAAATTTGACTATGGTCATCCGCATTCCGAAGCAGATGACTAAATGTTAAGTAATGACGTTTCCAGTTGGAATGCAAACATAAAATAATTGATAATCGAAGATTTAGTGGGAAGCAGGTCAAAATCATGTTTCACCGGTTTGACAATGATTTTATCGATCTGTCATAGTCAAAGTCGGAATTAAAAAGTTTCAAAACGCGTTTTCCGTTACACAATGCTTTGTGGAAGAGCTACAATATTTGTATCATGGTTGTTTTTAAGCTTAAGCCTTAGTCATAATTTAATTTTAGAATCCATTGATGTCATAAAAATCTGACATGTGTACTTTTTAAATATTTGATAATTTTAGCATACCATAAAAAATGTTTCAG
>JAPYZB010025623.1:0-13397 GCA_030522745.1 Eupelmus kiefferi | reverse complement strand
CTCTCGGTCCGTATATATTGATCAAACAACGTTGATAGATTCCCTGTTAACTGAAACTTCCAATTTTATTCAAAATAAAATACTCGAAATTCATAAAGCCTCGAAATCAATTCGCGATTTCATTTTTTAATGAAGTTTGCGTTTTAATTAGAAAAATTTACGTTTCACTGATTTCAGAAAGAGAAGTAGATTTTATTAGGTAATTTAATGTAAGTTTATTAAACATTTAATTTAGATCTTTTAAGCTTTACTAAGAAATAAAATTATAAAAATAGTTTTTAAGAACTTTACAACCAAGAAAACATTCTTATCGTGTGTACAATATAAATTATATAAATTATGTAAGAAGAGCACATTTTACTATTTGTGTGTTTTTAAGAAATAATAAATATCTAAATAAAAATTGTTGTTATTTAAAAATGTAAATAGTTGTAATGTAATTCTTGTATATCTATAACTTCCAACAAAACTAAATAGGTCCACTTTTCGTAATTTCTCCAACTAATTGATTTACATTCAAACATTTAGTCAAAATCGAGAAAAAGTAAAGTAAATCTGAATAAATAAAAGTTGTTTTTAATTGAAACTTCATTTATTTTAGACTGTAGTGAGCTTATTAGTAAAATTTCGAAAATAATCTACGAAATGGATGTAACCGTCCAGCTCAATTGCGATATCTCTATTAAATATCAACTTTCTGGTAAGTTTAAGATTTTTATATAACAGAGCGGCTCATAAAAATGGTGTACTCTCGATGTAAAGAGACAAGTTTCTCTAGTTTCTATTCTCATACTCAGCCAAAGATATATTTAACCTCTTTTTATGAATATTCGCTTGTTTCGATAATATATAAAAAATTCGTTCGAAGAAAGAAAAAGAACGAAAAATAACATTCAGCAATACTAAAAATTATAAATTTTTTTCATTTAAGAAACGATTAATTGCAAGCTCCACCGATATAAAGCACCCAAAAAATAAATCACTTATTAAATCCTTCCCCAGCATAGTAATAACCGATTCTGCAAAACCCGTCCCTCCCATAAACCTAGTAAAAAGCCAGACTTTACACAACAAATTTCACAACAGACACTACAAGCGCAAACAAGCCCCCCATCCCGTCCTTACATCACCTCCTCACAAACAGCCCAACGCCAGCCCCTCCACACCTACCTCTCTCTCCTCTCCCTTCGAAATTCAATTTCGCGGATTAAGCTAAACGTCCTACCCCCTCCCCCCATAGCTATCATCGCGCGGTCGCTACATTCTTCGGGCTCGCTGGAAAACTGCATTATTGCCAACGAGAAAAGTTTGCCCAGCTCGCCAAAAGCACGAGCGCACTTTGTTTAACTTTGCCCTTCGAGGCGCTCCAGCGATTTACATTTTACAGGGAGCGCCTGGCTCTTTGTGCGCTCTGCAGCTAGACTATCGCTTACAAGAAACGCGCCGGGGTGAGCTTGCGGGGACATTAGTCCAAGGGGGTTGGCCGAGTGATGAATAAACCGAGCTGGTGTGTTCATGCTGGTTATAGCGCTGGAGAATGGGGGTGGGTCGCTACGCGGATGGTCATTCGTGTAATGCTTTGCTCGCGGTATTCGAGCTTTTATTGGCCGAGTTTTTATGTGGCTGCCATTTGGACGAATTTATAACGCTGTTATCGATGGGTAATCCGAGTGTAATTTTGTATTGGGGGTGGGTAGTTTTAGGTGATTTCACGCGCGTTGACTTTGAAGTATAATTTTTTTTGTTGGCGTGTGTGTTTGTTATTCGCAGGGCCGAGGGTCACTGATTGATGAGAGGAGGTAAAGAAAAGTTTTAGCAAGCAGTAACTTCTGTTTTGTCGCGCTGCGGGAGCAAAAGAGTGGGATTATACGCAGTGCTGGTGGTATTTTTTTTCAGTGGATGAATCGCGAGTGTTGCGGATAAATTCTAAATTTATGCAGCGGTTGGAGCAATACAGTATAGAATATTTCGTGCTTTGGGGGGGGGGGGGGGAAAATCTTTGTGGGGGGGGGGGGAGAAAATGTGTGTTAAAAATATATATTGCTTTGAATTTTAAAATTAATTTGCTTAGGACGTCGCATAAATGAAAAGCTTATGCGTTATTAAAATTTGAATTAGTTTATCATAGCAGACTGGCTTACTCTGCGTTGAATAATCATAAATTATACTCATAAACTCATCTCTCTATCTCACCTGCTGCTTCAAATCACTAAAAGATAAACAAAAGTACTCCATATTTGTTAGTGGGAATTCCACTAAATAGTACTTAATGGAGCATTCTGCACTATTTAAAATTAACAGAGTAGAATAACCAAATCATCAATCCCTTCCCCCATTTCAATCGATCAACCCCAAAAAGTAAACCCTAACCCCACGACCCACGAGCATCGCACCTCACCCCCGCACAAACCGTCATTATCACAGAGTAACGCGCGTCTTTGAAAGCTCGGCGCGTGCATTATATACATCCGCGCGCAGCATCGCCGAGCGAGATTTGCAGCCGGCTGCGAGAGCAAAGAGAAGGAAATGCTCGCGTTTTCACCTGTCAGCGCGAGAGCTTTACAAGACTGAGGCTAAGAGTGGCTTTGCGCGCAGCTTTCCCAATGCGCGCGCGAGAGCCGAGATAGCGAAAAGGGCTTTTCAGCATATAGGGCGGGCCACCCCCTTAAGCAGCCCCGGATTATTCCGTTACGCGCCGGCTCCGGGAATTAGGGCTTTTCAAGGCTGATTTAATCATCGGTGCTTTGCTTGTTTTGCGCGGAGTCATTGCAGCGAAAAATGAGCTTGCGGTTGGACGGTTTGGAGATGGTTTATAGTTCCTTTAATGTGCTCGATTTCGGTGTTCACTTCCTTAGGTTGTTTCTACTTAAACTCGTGGTAATCGTTTAGCGAAGTTTTACGATACTTAAGGGTAAAATACACCTAATGAAGCCCTCGTTGAACTAGCAAGTTGGCCAAAGTTGGACTGGCCAATTTTCTCTTTCCTAAAGGCTGACAGGACTTTTTTTTGGGCAATGGATGGATGGGTGCGATTTCTAAAATAGATTTATCAGCAAAATTTAGAAGCTTCTCCAGATATTACTGGCTCTCTTATGTAAATTGGTGAATGTTTTTTCGAGTCTTTTTAGAATAATTTTTTACCTTAATAAGAGGTGGTAAATACTCGAGAAAGAGTGGACTAGCTAAGCAGAAAAATGTTGTGCAAGAAAAACTAAATGAGCGTGAAGGCAAAAAACGAGCGTGCGCTAAGGGTCGCAGTAGATTAAGATAGATCTAGTCCGGCAGGAGATTAGCGAAGGGATCTTTTTAATTGTGATTTCTCAGAAGGAAAAAACTGCGTTAATACTATTAAGATCTTGCAAATGTAAATTATAGTGTTAATTGTAACAAACGAGAGCGCAGTTTTATAAACAAGATTTTCGCTTATTTTTATTACGCTAATATTTGGAAACTTTTTTACTTATTTGTGTATTAACATTTATAAAAAAAGAATAATAACATGCCTCTTTCACAACCTTGCTGTAACGAGTTGCGTCATCTCACAACAATGCGTCAAATTCCACCAACTGGAATGCACTTACGCAAACTTCAGACTTTTTGCAGCAGCGCATATGCTGCTTCTTCCATAAAATCCCAAAATTTCACTAATTCCCATAACCATGACTCAAAAAGAAAAAAAAACATTCAATTAAAACAAAAAAAGAAACATAAAGCACAAACTAGATGGCGCCAGCGCTAGTCTCATGCATTTTCCCGGGTCCGGGCGCGCCGTTACATCCCCGGCCTGGCGCTTTGTAATGATTTTTCGGCTGCAGGGCCGAGCCACGCTGGGGCATACCTAAATCACGCGCCCGTATACCTTTGGCCGACTAAGCCGAGTGTTGACTTTTCACCTGACGCCGGGGCTTTGCGGAGCGCGCTTTTTTTTCTCGGGGCTGTATTGCAAAATCAATATTTGAAACTTATGGCTCCGGGCGGTGGGCTGGCTTGGATTTATGGGACTGGCTCTGGGGGTGTATTGTTTTTCGTCGCGGTGGTTCGGGAGTTGAGCGATTTTGACGGGCTGGGATGAGTTTCTGGATTGTGGGGTACTTAAGAAGTTGGTGTTGTGTTGATTTGAATAAAATGTCTCACGGTTTTTATAAATAGGGAAGAGTCTGATAGTACTAGATTCTTATTAAGTAATGTGTTGCCAAAATTAAATTTTGTCAATTTTCAAAAATTGATATATTTAATTAAGGATATTCAAAAATTGTGAGTACGAAAATTAACGTTTGAATTTAACATTAATTTATACGTCGCATGTTACCTTTCATCAGATGAGTTTCGTATTAAATATTGATGGGATATGTATTCAAAATTTCATAAAATACTAAATTAAGAAAAAATTTTATTTTTGTATATAACAATGGATGAAATTGGTTACTTTTATGATAGGTTTCTTGTATTTAATTATAAAATCACTATAAGGTTAAAAACACGCGTGTAGTCTATTAATATTTTTTGTATGTTAATTGAATTGTCTGTTAAATTAAGAGACAAAATATGTCGATTAAACAGACATTTTGTCTTCAAACTTCAAAAGTGACATTTTTGTCTGTTAATTTAACAGACCATTCAGTTAACAGACAAAAAATGTTAACAGATTACACGCGTGTTTTAACCAGCATTCCTTGTAAATTTTTTAAATTTCGATAAAACTTAGCAAAATGATTCTTTGATCTTAGCGTTTTAATAAATAAATCCTGGAATCCCCAATATACTATGTAATAAAGAGTTATATGAAAAGTCATTTAAAGTGCATGAAATGAGCTTGTATTTAAACCTTTATACCTTTCATCGTTTGTAACATTTTTTATAAAGAAAGCTTTACTCGTATAACGGCTTAAATAAAAGCTTATTTCTTGGACTTAAAACCATTTTTTAGATATCTTTCTACTGCATACGTTGATTTCGTAATAAGAGTGCAAATTCAAACATGTTTTTCGACCTATTTATTTGAAATAGACCATATTGGGGACTCCAGGGCCCATTCAATAAAACGCCAACTCATTTTATCACGATATAAAATTTTTAAATTAATGTCAACTTACAAAATTCTAAAATGATAACAAAACAACTGTATCGAATTAGCCATAACTGCAACTTACCGCACCTACATCACCATCCAAACGATTTTATCCTCCAACTCGCGGAAGAAACGAAAAACAAAAAACTTCCCCTCATTATTTGCATCGCAGAAATCATCTTGGAAAATTGTATTCTCCAAAAAGTAGAGAGGAAGCGCGCGCACTGCGCTGCTCTAAACGAAAAGGAAAGATAGTACGAGAGAGAGAAAGAGAGAGAAAGAGAGAGAGAGAGTAGGCTAAAAGTCTCGTCAGCCGCGGGCGGTTGAGCAAGCGAGCTTGCGCGCCGTGCGGCTGCGGCACCGCGAAGGCAAACCCGCCCGGCCGCTGAATTATGAAAAACCCCGGGCACTCTTCATTTAATCGGCGCGTGCACGCTCGCTCTCCTCTATTACTCCGGCTCTCTTACTCCTCTTCCTGCGCTCGTCCTGCGCGCGGTCGATCAAATTGACTTGCATATATATACACTCGCTGCTTTCCGTTTCTCGAGGACCACAGCGCGGCGACTGGCGCTTTGGCTTGCATGAAGGTTTTGGGATGATTTTTTAGGATTAAGTTGACGATTTATTTACTAAAAATTTTGGTAAGGTAGTGTTGTCATAATTAGTGGGATCCTTCGTATGAATAGAATTGATTTCATCTTAGTTAACTTACTATTATAATAAAATATTTTTAAATCTACGAAACTAATGGAACTGTGTGTACAAAAAAAAAAGAAAGAAATAAGTTTAAAAAATAAACTTTTCACTCACCGGGAAAAAATTTCATATCAAACGAGAACTTTTATACAGAAACATCTAAAAATTTTTTCTATCATTGCTGAACAAGATTTGCTTACAGAAAAAATTTTTTCAGCGGAAAAAATTCGCAAAACATTTTACAAAATATAAAGCAAAAAATATTTGATAAAATATCGCAAAAATTTAAAACAAACAGGCTAGTTATTTGGAATCTATTTAATACTCCCAAACTTTTCTGCAGGCAAAAATTCATCATTAAACACTCCACAAATTTAAGCAAAAACTCTGCAATACAATTCATAAACAAACCTTTCTTAAAAAAAAAAATACTTCCTAAACCACACTCCTCAAACCACACCACTTCCTTCCTCAAACTACAGCCAACCCTCAACTCCACCAGAATTTCTCAACGGAATCCCCCAGCTATATCCGGCAAGCGGACGGCAACGGGGGCTACACTCACACAGAAAAACAAACCCGTGGCCTGCGAGAGACATTACATTTGAGGGCGAGTCAGCGGTAATTTGGCGAAACGCGACGCCGCGATTGACGCGCTGCGGGGGCGGGGAGGGGGGTAGCTGGATAGGTAGGGTTAGAGGAACTAATGGATTGTGCTCGGGCGCGTATATACGTGTGTATACGCGTTAATTCGGCGGGCTCTCTCACTCTCTTGCTGGCTTTCGACTGAGCGCGGAATTTCGTTATTTCAAAGCGCTCGAAACGTTTGCGGAACGCGGATTTTGAAAATCGCGTTAATCCGGGGATGTACGCGCGTATATGCGCAGGAGAGTTGGGCGAGTTGAGCGAAGTGTTATTAGGAAGCGAGGCAAAAATTTTGGGAAATATGAGGGAAGGTATTTGAAAAGTGAACGATATAGAAGGTTTTAGCACAAAGTTGGCTGTGTGGGTGGGGAATAGTCCGTGCCGCTGAATACTTTTGAGGTTTTATGTGCGCACTGATAAATGGAAAAACAATGTTTGGCAATATTGCAGTAAATAATAACTGCGACTCGCAAAAGAATTGTTGGATTTATCACAAAACGTGAATGCAGTTCGTGTCAATTAAATATTCGCAGAGTTGATGTAAGTAAGTATATGACTGGGAAAGCTTTGAATTTCGAGCTAGTGTCTCAAGCTCAAGTATCGGCGGAATTGCGCGGAGAATCATACAGAACGCGGCGTAAGTATGTAATTCGCGAGTCAAAGGGATAAGCAGCGGCGCGAGAGCAGCCGTGTAGAAGAAGAAAAATGAAGCAGGGCAAAAGTGGAGCGCGAGGGCGCGCGCGCGCGCTCGTGCGAGGTAATAAAAACGTGAAAAGAGAGGAAAAAATATATGGAGAAAAATAAACACGGAGGAAAAAAAAGAGGTGAAAGGGAATGAACTAGAGAAGGGAAAAAAGGGAGAAAGCGGGAAAAATGAGCAGGCAAGAAAAATGAGAGAAGGAGAGGAGGACAAAGAGAATGCGTGAGAGAGAGAAAGAGCGTTTGAAGATGAAAGGGCGTCGGTTAATGCATTTAAAGTGGGGTTACATAGAAGAGTGAAATGGTGACAATTATGACAATAAAAAATAAAAATACACATACAGAGAGAGAAACAGAGAAAGAGAGAGAAGAGAGCATAAACGACCTTCTCACTCTCTCTCTCTCTCTCTCTCTCTCTCTCTCTCTCTCTCTCTCTCTCTCAGCCTTTACATAAGTTTTTAATTTTTCCATTTACTTTTTCAGCGCTGTAGCCAGGCTCTGCCGCTTTATTTAACGGAAATTCGTGGGTTAGGAGCGAGAAAGATAGAGAGCGAGAGCGAATTATGCGTTTTCTCGTTAAGCGCTTGTTTCGCCGAGGGTCGTTAGGGCTCTCTCTCTCTTTCTCTATTTCCCTCTTTCTCTATTCTCGCCGTTGTCTTCGTTACAGAGAGAGAGAGAGCGGGAGAGAGAGAGAGAGAGAGAGAGAGAGAGAGAGAGAGAGAGAGAGAGAGAGAGAGAGAGAGAGAGGGTGAGAGAGAAAGAGAGAGATAAAGAGATGCGCAGATTGTGTTTCGCGAGTTCTTGCGCAAGAGAAAGACGCGCGCTCGCTATGATTTTGTGATTTAGTCTGGATGTACACCGAATTAACATGCGTTTATGCAGCAGCACGCACCAGCAGATGAGGCGTGGCTAGCTGGATGCGGGTGTACGTATAAGCTGAATGGGACTGCTTTTGAAGGAGGAAAAGCGAGACTGATAGAGAAACCTGTAATAGGAAAATAGCGATTTGGTTAGGTGTTGCTCTTAAGCTTTTTTTGGTGATATTTTGCTTTTAATTTTTTAGATTATAATTTTAAAAGTTAATGAAATTTTTATTCTTATTTTCAGTTTAATTTAATTTTTAATGAAGTTACATTGATTAAGACATATATAGCTTTTTTGTATACATGTAGCTTTTTTAGATTCAGATAATATCAGAAAAACGGTATTTCTATAGGGAGATTACCAAAAAGTGAAAATAGATAGAAAAAAATAAGTACTTATGAAGTTATCATTTTGCATTTCATCAGCGTCACACATGTAGGAGAAAATTTATAAAATACATCACATTAACGGATTCAAAAGCTAATAAGTTTTTAATTTTTTTCACAAAGGTTTATCGCATAATAGTTTTACATTGCTACCTATACCACGAGTTGCAATTTTGCCAAGGTCAGCTATACTGAAAAATTCCGTAAAACGCTTTTGAAATTCATCAATTTTCTTTTTTGTATAGCCTAGAAAAACCTTTTATGTATAAGTAAATACATAAAATTAAATTAGAAGTAACAAGCTTTCATTTGCTTTTTGCAGAATTGAAATATAAAACTGTAAACTGCTATAACTTTTAAAGGAAGAAGAATGTTTTGAATTTAAAAAAAATAGCAAGTTAAAGTCTATTTCGTCTAATTTAATTTTATGTATTTACATATGCATATAAGACTTTTTTCTAGGCTATATAAAGAAGATTGAGGAATAGTATTAATCTCTGTCCACATGGATAATTAGCAATTTTGTGAAATTAATCATACATAAAAATGTCATACAAAATTTGAAATAATGATAATTTCCAACTACTTGACGCATCGTACAACAGTAAGAAAACTCTAAAATTAAAAAAATGTTTTCGTTAAACGCTATAATTAAATTAGTCTCTACAGCTATCCGAATCTGACTTCTCAGCGCGCAGAAAAGAACGAATAATTAACTGAATGATTTGATTCATTGATTAATCGATGCATTATCCATTATAATTTTTTAATTTACACCTTAAAATCCATTAAAAACGTTTCAATCTTTTTATCGCACATTTTATCCTTACAACAAATAACAAAATCACGCGTCTCTAAAATTCCGGATTTGACATTAACAACTTTAACATCATCAAAACAACGCACATCAAAAAGTGAACAGATTTTTCGTCTCTGAAGAGCGCACGCAGTGCGTTATAGTATTCAGCTTGCACTCGTAACTGAAGCAGTAAAGACCGTCCTTCAATTCTACGAACGAATCCACCGGATCAGTCATCAAGCTTTCACAATCGTACTGATAATATTCAGGCTCGCTGAGCCTTCCATCCTCAGCCAGTCGCCTAACGAAACTATTGACCCTACCTCTCGATATCGCCACGATCAACGAGCTACCATCCGCCAAATTATGTAGTCTCCTTGCGGAGAAGTAGTGCGAGTTAACCAGCGACGTGTTGCTTTTGATCTTCAGCCGCGAGTCCAGTTTAAGGCACTCGGTGTGGGCCTCGATGTTGTCCGTTTGACTGCAGACCCCAACGTCCGAGTGCGTCAGGATGAAACCGTTGAGCTTCTGTTGCTTGACGAGTTTAAAGCTGGAATCGAGCGCGCGCACCAAAGATGCGTGCTTCGAGAAGTAGACGTAGCCGCTTTTAGGGTCGTATTCTTGTATTGGATAGATGCTCTCGAGATCGAAGTTGTGCTGGCTTGTCGGGAAGTCGAAGTTGAAGGTATCCACGTAAGTGCCTTGGTCGTCATGCCTGGAAGAATTGGGTGAACGAGTTAGTCCTAAAGATTATGTGAAATGGGTAAGGGTATGCGAAAGGGAATTTAGCTTGTTTATTGAAGTTATGTCTTAAAAGATTTTTCTTACAGTACTAGTCCTAGCCATTTTCGTATATTGAATTGAATTTTTGCAAGTAGTTTATCATTAAGAGGACAATTTTTATGGTTTTAAGAGACAACAAAAAGCTTTGCTGACAGAAAATTGTATTTCACATATTCTCTTTAAGATACAGCAATTATTAAGGTTTAAGCAATTATTTTAATCGCTAATATTTAAAAAAAATGAATCGTTCTTATATGATCTGTATGCTATTATTTTTTTCGGTTTTGGATCAACATTTATAAATAAAAAAAAACTATCAATTATTATTAAGCTTACTTAATTAATACATATTAAAATGTACAAAAGCAACTTACTTTTATAAACTTTTAAAAAATTAGCTTCAAATATAACCACATGTATGTCTCGTTTCATAGAATACATTGAACCTAAATCTTATTAGACTTATCAGACTTACCTGATCATGCAAGCGCCACCTGGTGGCTTACAATGCGTTCTACTCTTGGTGAAAATATCAAAAGAATCCTGATATGGAATCAACGAAAATGCTTTAAGCGATCTGAGGATTTCGTCGTCGAAAAGAATAGCAAAGAATTCATAAGTACAATTCTTATTCATATTAACAATGTACACTCTAATTACAGGATCGGCAATGCCCTCATCGAAATTTAACTCTT
This sequence comes from Eupelmus kiefferi, assembly GCA_030522745.1. NCBI lineage: Eukaryota > Metazoa > Arthropoda > Insecta > Hymenoptera > Eupelmidae > Eupelmus > Eupelmus kiefferi. Next base: position 2,762 of record JAPYZB010025623.1, on the reverse strand, counting down.
CTTCAACGAAAGCCACAACAACTTTTCCATTCCCCAAAGCCGTTGCTGTTGGCGACAGCAGATCACGGTCCTGAGGTAATCGAATCGTTATCTCACAAATATTATTAGGGATTGCAGATGACTCCAGTTTTATGATTGTGTCTGCATTAACCTTCAGATAGGAGATGTAGACCAGTTCATTTAGAGCTTTGAAAATGCTTACATCGTAAAATGAATCATTCATTACGTGCGTAGCGTTTACAAAAGAGATGTTATGAAAATCTGCTCTAGCGCAAGCCAGATATGCAAAGATGAAGATTGCAAGTTTTGTCCCCATTGTCTTCTCTGTAATGATAAAATTTTATTTTACATAGTTTGTTAAAAAATTTTACTAAAAATATTTTAGTTTATTATATAGAAAGCATTACAATTTAATTAACTTTAATTATTTTAGCTTTAGTCACGTGTGACAATATGAGAAAGTAAATATTTGTTTGATCTCATTTATCTACCTAATATTTAAAGATCAAAAAAATAAATTATAAAAGTTTCATAAAATATTGTACATAAATAAAAGCTATTAAACTATTCTGAATATTATTATAAATACGTCAAGATAAGTCATAATCGTACACTAATTTAGATTAAGCAATATAAATTAAGAACTACATCATTTTTGAAAACCAATCAATAAAAAAATATTTTTATTATTATAATTTTATCAGAATTTTAAATAAATTTGAATATAACTATTATTCTCTTTATTTAGAATATAATTTTTTTTTATAACCTCACAATTTCATAAAAGTAATATTTTATTTTATACTTACATTTTTCCTCGTGCAATAAGTTCGTACACGATTACACAAAATATAGCCTGATATTTCAGTCAACGTACTATATTTTAAGCGTTTACTATAGTCATTAAAAATACATTTTGTTTAGAACGCGAATACAGAATGTTTATGATACACTTTAGTTTTACTATTTAATATTAAAATTCTTTAACCTAGTTTAGTACAATATATTTAGCTTAACGATGATAAACTTTACAGAGTCTGCGGCTTATCGAATATTCACTTCAATGTATGAGAAATACATCAGCTGTTTGTTAGAAAAACGGGAGAAATGAAATCTCATATCGTTTCATTTAATTACTTGATGAGTATGTCATAACAGAATGAGGAAAGAGGAGATATTCAAGTATGAATACTGTTTTAAGAAACATCTTTTATCTGTACTATATTTTTTAAATAACCTTCAATGTACTACGGATAACTTTTTACTTTTTATTTTAAAATTACATTTAAGTTTCTTAAATCGTTAACGTTTATAAAAAGATAAAATGTAAGTTTTTTTTTAGAATTATTTATGCAATTTTATACATTCCGGCGTAGTTCAAATTATAATTTTTATGTTCTATAATTCAAATATTTTTTATGAATATTTTTAAAACACCAAAAAGCAACTTTGAACAATCAATAATATAAAAATAAATTTTAATCGATACTTTCAAAGTTACTCAAAGGCTAGGGCCTTTAAAACTTGAAATTGTTTAAAGAACTTTTAAACTGACAGTATAAAAATATAAAAGCCAAAATTGAAGGTTTTTAAAAGTGGATAATATTATATAGATTTAGAGCACAATAAGAACCTTTTGAATGAGTCAAAATGATATATGATACTTAATCAGGAATTGCGAAAACATATCAATCAAAATTATGTTCAACTATTATTAATCATTAAATATTTAACAATAAAAATTTTAATATTAAATATTAATGTATAAAATTCTTCTTTTTTTCGTTAGGTTAAAATAAATATTTAATAATTATATTGAAATGTATAATTTTTAATAATAAAGCAAAACAATATTTAGAAATTCGAAAAACTGTTATTCCAAAATAATTAATTTTTATAAAAGTTTATTTTTATTTGTACACAAGTCTTTATTACAATAAGAAAAGCTTATATGACTTACTATTCAGCATTCTGATATAGTTATTCCATAGATTTTTAAGAGATAAATTAAATATTGATTTTATTAAAATTATTAAATTATTATTAGTAATAAAATTTGCAATGAATAAACAACAAAAATTTTTTTTTAAGTGTGCTATTTTTAGATTTTTTTTTAGATACATTTCACATATAATAAAATTGACTAATAATGTAGAACATTGTAATGTAAAAAAACATTTGACAATTTTATATTGGCGCAAGAACAAATTTTCCATTTAATGATACTGAAATAAACAAATTTAATAAAGTATACATTTTATCTTAACGTTACAATGTTTTATCATGCAACACTATTAAACCTCGTTCTGTTTCTGGTGTGATACATTTCGTTCTAATTATATCAGAGTCTTTACACAAAGTTGCAACACAATGAACACCGTCCCTGAGTTCAAAATGTTGCACTTTTAACTTATCACTACAGGTATATTTTTCCAGCTCCACTGGTTTGCTGATTTCTTTAGCATTTATGTACCGTGCATCCACCACAAAAGTTTCGTTTACCCTTGAAATAGTTAATACAACTGCAGCATCATCGGCTAAATTAAACATTTCAATTCCATTTATTTCGTCTGCGACGTTCACTGTAACATTGCCTTTTGAATCTAGTTGGGAATCCATGAACTGACAATTGATCTGTTTTTCTTTAATGTAACATATGCTAATACTTCCATGAGAGGTAGAAATTGCATCAACTGTGTGATTATATTCCTGTTTTCCCAATTCGTCAAAGCTTGAATTAAACAATCTCACAACCGACTTCC
>JAPYZB010025533.1:0-10738 GCA_030522745.1 Eupelmus kiefferi | reverse complement strand
CAAAAAATTTATATTAATAAAAGCTATGATATACTATTTTAAACAGTAATAAATGTTTTATTCATTTTTAGTGATTTCAACTCAGGCTGGTCCCCTTAAAATTTTTTTTACAGATGGATAAGCTGTTACCCGCGCACTGTAACCTTCCACCGCCTCGCCGGTTAGTTTGCTTTGTAAATAAACGAGGTTAAATCTTCGTAACTATGTCAGAATTTATCGAGAATTGAATAAACCGTGTCGCAGAATGCTTTTAGTTGATCTGGCTCGCCACCGAATTTGGGTATCATTTTTATTGCTTCATGGAATGGTATTCTATGATTTAACTTTAATTTTCTCTCGCCAAGGTCACCGTCGCTCTCTGATTCGGAATCGGAGCTACTGGGTTCGCTTGGGTCGCTGGGCTCGCTGTGGTCGCTCGATTCGCTGTCCGATTCACTACCTGACGACGATGGGTTATCGCGGCGTTTGTAATTTCTGCGGCCGTCCCTGTTTCGTGAATTTTCTCGTCTGCGAATTGGAGAGTGCTCTTTCTTTCAGAATTTTTTTTCCGACCCTTTGCCAGTTTTTCCGTTCAATGTTCGATGACTAGTGCGGTTTTATTTGCTTTTATTCTCCACTTCGCTGCTCGAGGAGCAACAGCTACGGTAGGATTTTACGGATTTGTTATGCTTCGATCGCGCGCTCTCACTGAATTTGTACGATTTATTTTTGTTTGAAATTTTGCCGCTTTCTCATGAGTCACGGCTTTTAGATCTGTGACCCCGCCGCGAGTGTGTGTGTGTATTCTTTCGTTGTCTAATATGTCGATTAACCATTCGACTCTTATTTCCCGATTTCCACTATGATGGCGAGGATTTATTGGCCAGGTCTGTAGTGGATCGCGCCTTTGCCTGTGTACCATCTACTGTACATTTTCCGACGGCGAGATTTTTTCTCTACGGTTGCCTGTCTCGAAGGCCGTGTCCGTCGGACTCTGTCTACGTTTTGCGCGATTTCCCCGAAGACTTTATGATTTCAATTGTGTGCCTGACTGTTTAGTGAATATGTTGAGTTTTTAAGCGGGTTTTTCTCCCCGGTGCTACTACTAGTTGCGAGCTTGCTTATATCAAAATAATTTTTTACGTCTGCCATGCATTTTTTGTTAATGCTCAGCCTCTCGCGCGCGGCTAGTGCGATACCCATTCTGTCAATCACGTTTGTATTCTTATGGGCCTCATTTAAGTTAACCTTGCCTATTTTTTCGCTTAACTGTTCGAGTTCGTATTGGCTCGCGGAAATGTTAAGTGGCGTTCGCGCGTCCTTTTCGTTATCATTTGGGATGCTGATGTTTTGTGGATTGATTTCGCTTGATGGGTTCGGAGACTCGTATTGTTTTGGAGTTTGATCGAGCAGTTCGTATCGATTTTTCCTGGCTTCGAACCAGTTCTCGTGCATTCGTTTATTTGCTTCCGGTTCTTCTTCGGATGTTATCGAGATATATTGAGTTTGCGACGCGACGCTTTTGCTCTACGCGTTCGCGGTAATAATTTTTGTTCGATATATTTTATTATTTTCCGAGCATAATTATTCTGTTAAGGGTCCCATTCCGGTTCGCTTAGGGATTCGCCCTGTTTCTTTTAAACATTTTACGCATACATGGCGTTCTTAACCCTTTACCGTGAAAGAGCGTAAAAAATATGGAATCGTATTATTTAGCAACCAAAATTATCCAATAAACCAGTAATCCAATAATTTAGTTCAACATATTAAGTTAATAATCTAAAAAAATGAAAAACAATCACCTCGGAAATTACACAGTCTTAAAATCATGATCCTCAAAATTATAAAACTCAAAATTTAGGGCCTTACAATAATGAGGCCAAATATTATAAAATCCAAAATTATAATGACAAAATTTACGAGGCCCAAAATTATAAGACCCAAAATTATAAGGCCAAATTCAATATAATAGATATTCATAAGTGTGTAATTATTAAAAAATTATATATTATTTCCAGCATCCGAATTATTTGGACCGCAAAAAAGATGATCATCATTTTACAAAAATTTAAAAAAATCTAAAATATAGATAAATAAAAAGATTAGATTAAAATTATCTGTATATTGTTTAAGAATATTGTACACAAAAAATTAGTGGAATCCCACGGATACGTCACGACGCGTCATAAAAACGTCACAGATTTGACAGCAAAATAATAAAGATGAATCAGTAAAATAAAACGTACTAAAAGTCTTAAAAAACGCTTAAAAAAAATAAAAAAAACGATATGATCATATTCTCTCATCCAATCAAAGATAGTACATGACATTCATTTAAAAAAATGCCCCTCCATTTGGCCATATTATAAAGTCAAACTATTAGGGGTTGATTTTTCCTCTTTTGACCGAAAGCTTTTTAATATAATGGAAGATCAATGATAGTACATGACATTCATTGAAAAAAATGTCCCTCCATTTGGCCATATTATAAAGTCAAACTATTGAGGGCTGATTTTTCCTCTTTTGACCGAAAGCTTTTTAATATATTGAAAGATTCATGCATATTTTTGTTTAATTTATACATCTTAGGCCTATTGTAATTTAAAAACAAGTTTTTGGACCATTTGTTTGTAAAAATCTATAATTAGAATACTAAGGGTAACGACGTCCTGAAGTTTTAATCTATTTTCAATGCTCTTTATTCATGATTATGCACAATATTTTTAGAAATATTCAGTATAACTTTTTATAGTCTACTTATTTTCTGTATAAAAATGTAATTACATGTTTATTATTTCAATTTATTTTTTATTTTTTTAGGCAATTTCTTATTTCGATGAATCTAATATCATCTTTCTACGTTTTCGTAACACTAAACTTATGATATTTTATTTAATATGTCATATCTTCATTATTGAAGACATAAAATAAGTGATTTGTCCTGGATTATGGGCATAAAAATGTTTCAGGCCTATGGTCGTTACTTTTGAAGCCTTCAGGTGAATAATTTGAGTTTGCATGTCGTATTCACAGGTGTGATACAGTACATTCTCGTCGCTGGGTACGAAATCCTCACATGAGAATGAGCAAAAATGATTCAACCAGTCAAAACTTGAATTAAATATAATTTTTTTTTTTTTATACTACGTAGCTCTAGATAAACTGAAACGATAAAAGTAGACTTATTATTAGTTTTAATGCTTCAAATATTCAAGATAAAGTATACTTAAATTATATTTTATGTTTACAGGAGCGATAAAAAAAACAATCAAGAAAACTTATCTTAAGCACAAAAGCTTTGAGGAACAAAACAATTGTAATTAAAATTTAGAAGACCGTAAACTTGTACTGGTATAGTATTAGAGAGAGTTTATCAGAATAATGAATCGTACATGCTCTGATAGTGTAAATCTGAATCCTTTAAGGAGAAAAAAATTCAAAAGGTTTGTAATAAAATGTATTTATATTATTTAAAAATGATTTATATTTTTTTTAATAATTATAATAAAATGATTTATATATTTATTATTCTGTCAATTTATTTTCATTTTAGAGTGTCAAGATTAGCGAAGGTAAAAACTCGCGGTTGAAATGAAAAATTTATCGTTCTTTAAATTTACATCTCGGTGAGAATGCACGTGCTGCCTATATATGTAGATCACAACATCTCTTTAAATCTTGTTCTATTATTTATACTATTTCTGTTTTGCTAAATAAGAACGTTGATTCCTTTAAAACTCCTGTAAAAATAACAAAAAAGGATTTCTCTCCGTTTGGACCCACCGCACCTGTACTGTAATCAATGTTGCAGAGTTTATGTGTTCTAGTTGTTATATTTCCAGTGTGATAGGCGTAATTTATAACAAAGATTTTATAAAAAATAATTTTGATAAAAACATACATTTTATTGAGAAAAAAATCAAACAAGTTTTAATGAAGTAGATAAATTTTAGCGGCAATTAAATTCTTTTATTTAAATGAAAATATATGCTTAATTCGTTAAATAGAACGTTTTTGAAACGTGGTGTTAATCTGAATTGCATGTTTATTAGTTGTCGAAAGAATTAAATAAATTAATCCTCTCGACAACAAATAAATATCGTTTTTAAAATTAAGATATCGATTATTGCTCTTGATAGCAAACGTCTAGTTAAGCTGGACACGATGCTCTGAAAACTTTCTGTTTTTCTTTTCCAATAGTTAATTGGAAATGTCAACAATTATTTTAAGGTGTAAAATAAATATTGTAGACTTCACCTTACATCTACGTTTACTTTAGTGTCTCGTTCTTTGCATCTTTCTCGCCCTTTCTCTCTTTCTCTCTCTCTCTCTCTCTCTCTCTCTCTCTCACTCGCGTTCTTCTGGGATGTTCTTCTATTGACACATATTATATTGTCGAAAAGTATGGCATATTAATCCTATAATTATTATTTACTAATATTATATTATGCACCTAAGGAGGTAAGAGAAGATAGACATTATTTGTAAATTGTCATTCTTTTCTAAAGTTTGGGTGACAAACATGAGATCCGAGTTATTCTTTTTTATCTTCAGTTGCCCATATGAGACTCTTTTTCATGCCCACATTAAAATTACCATTTTTTATTCCAGGGATAAGAATAGGCCCTTTTGACTGGGATATACAAAATAAAATTATATAGTCTGGAAAAAAACCTAAAAAAATTTTACCTAAAATTCAAACTATAAATTGAAAAAGTCTGGCAGAATGGTAAATATTTAAAAAGTCTGGAATAATATATTAATATTTTATTTAATATGTCATGTCGACGTTTGACAAAGCTAATTTTGTAAATTATACAGAAATTTTGTATAGTCGATTTTATGCAAAAGGATATCCTTCCTTAATTATGTACAATTTAGCTTAGAAACCTCATTTTTGTTAATTTTTTCTCCAAAAAAACAGATTTCCTAATTAAATAATTTTAAACAATTTTTTAAGTATTCTAATTGTAAAAACTTTATTTAGAATGGAGCTGGAAGTTGTTATTTATAAAATAAGTCTTTTCTTATGACGAATGAAATTTGTTTTTAAAAGCAAATTGATTTGAGCATAGTATCATAATGGAAAATTAAAAAACTTATTTTTAGGATGTTTTGACATTTTATTGCCTCCAGTGATTTACAAATTATTTTCAGAGTAAAACCAATTACTCCATTAAATTGTACGAGAAAAAATACATCATAAATATGTATAATAATTCAAGAAATTAAAACTCTTACCAGGAGAGTATCTAAGGTACGGTTCACAGATCTTGACGATACTTTGGGATATGTTTTTGGATATTCAAAAATGAACAAAGCCGTAGCCGTGCGGTCTAGCGCTCCGGAAAACTTAACTTATGCGCGTTTCAAGTCTTATTTTACAGAAAATCCAGAGAAAAAGTTCTACTTGGAATATGAATAATTCGGTCTAGCAATCTCCTCAATAAATTTTCAATAACTGGAATCAAAATAGAGAAAGCAAGCTTTAATTTGCCGTTTTTAGTATTAAGGCGAAGTGAAAGGGTGAGAATAGAAATCTACACAGAATATTATACGGGAACCGAAAAATTATAATGTAAATATTCATAAGACAAGTTGGAAAAATTTTTTTTCTAAAGATTGTATGTTTTACTATAAGTTGATGTTGTCCGTTTTTCAGAAAAGATCCACTGAGTTTGTTAAAAAAAATTATAGACGGGAAAAGATCAGTATCGAAATCGGAGCTTATCGACATTTCAACCTGAATAATTTTTTTAACCTGCTGGCGGCCGGGATTTTTTTTCGTTGATACATGCCTACTTTGGTGCATGCCTACTTTGGTGGGATACTTCCATATAATCATCCCCCAATGGTCCTCGGATATGTTCGAATTATGGCAACACCACTATAGTGGTGTTGCCGGCCGTATGGAGGTTAATATAGTTAATGGATCTTTTCTGAAAAACGGACAACTTCAACTTCTAGTAAAACATGTAATCTTCAGCAAAAAATGTTTCCTATCTGGTCTAATAAAAGTTTACCACGTAATTTTTGGGTTCTCGTATAATATTCTGTGTAGATTCCTACATCCACCCTTTCACTTCGCCTTAAGAAATAACAATTAGAATTAAATTTATGTTTGTTTTAAGTTAAAATACAAATGTACGCCAAAAATCATCTCAATTTTGCAGGGCAGTCATTTTTGGTACTTTCGTTGCTCAACTTAAAACAAACATAACTTCTATTCTACTTATTATTTCTTAATTCTAAAAACGGCAAATTAAGACTTACTTTCTCTATTTTGATTGCAGTTATTGAAAATTTATTGAGGACACTGCTAGACCGAATTATTCACATTTCAAGTAGAAGCTCTTTTTCCATATGTTCTTTAAAATAAGAATTGAAACGTGTATAAATTCTGTTTCCTGAAGTGTTAGACCATACGGCTGCGGCATTACTCATTTTTTGATACCTAGAAGCATATGCCAAATCTTCGTCAAGATCTGTTACCCGCACTTCAGACACTTTCCTGGTTAGTCCAGGCAAATTAACACATTTAAGGCAAAAAAGGCAAAAATTGTAAGCCGGTCAACATTATGTGAAGTTGGCAGAAGGGAAGGTAATGAATAAAGAAAAATAATACGTGAATGGGATAGTTATCAGGTGGATTTACGGGGACGAAAAAGGTGGGATAATTTGGACACTTTCGATTTTTTTAAAATTTTTTAAACCTGAAAAATTGATTTAATTTTCATGAAATTCGGTCAATTTACAGCTTTTTATACCTAATATAACTACAAGTTTTTTTAATGAAAAAATAAAAGTTTTTGAGATATTCATTTTTTTTCGGTAAAAATTTTTTTGCCAACTAAAGTTTTCCGTTGGAAAATCATTATACATTTGCTACTGCTTACATGTTTCGTTTTGACATATAAGTTTTATTAGAATAAAGAACAATTGTACTTGACATTAAAAAAGATGTGATATGACATCGAGTCATATCTACGTCGCCAATAAGTGGAACTTTTCGTGTAAACAAAACTGCTTTAAATCTTGTGCCATGCTTGTGCGTGAAGGCTTTTAATTAGACAGCGACTTAAAGAAATCCACCTTATACTAATTTAAATGATAATTCGTTTTCCGCATTTGTAAGTTGATTGTGTAAACTTGTGGTTGTGACTCAATAAAAATAAATAAAAGTGTCTAAATGCTAAAACCAACAGTGTTTCTTAATAAAAACGAGTTAATTTGAAAAGACGTTAAAGAGAGAGAGAGAGAGAGAGAGAGAGAGAGAGAGAGAGAGAGAGAGAGAAAGAGTACAAAATAAAAATTACATTGACGCTCAACGGGTAAATGTTCATTCGAACATTTGAACTCAAATTTGTTTGTGAGGGATGTGATGTTGGATTTTGTATGGATAATACTGTTTATGTAAGGGGATCAAGCCGAACTTCTAAGCAAAAATATAACAATATTCGTATACAGGTGCAAAACGGAATAAAATTGAAGGGACTCCAACGAAAGGGCATCAGAAAGAAGTTAAGAAAATGTCTTAATTGAATCCAGATTAAGTAGTTGCAAATCTCAAAGCACGCTTACGCGAACAACAACAGGAAATTGATAAAAATTAATAAAGCAGGTGTGGATAGCTATACAGGCAGCTCAGCAGCGATAGGCCGAGCTGGATCAGACACGATACAGCAGCAGAGAGAAGAAGCGCAAAGAGTGCTGAATTCCGTGCAACAACAAAATCGAAATCTGGTAAAAAATGGTCAACAGGTACCTGTAGGTCAACAACAATTTGTAATGTGGATGTTTGTTATATTTGTTACGGGTTAGAGGATGCGCTGGTGTGAGTCCATAGTCCCTTTTCTGAATCAATTGCTTTATTTCCACTATCTTGGAGAGTAGAGAGAGTGTGTGGATCGTGAAGTGGTCCGGCAGCAACTGTCCGTTGCGCTGCAGCGCAGAGAAGACGCGTTATCGCCTTGGCGATAACGCCTCTTCTCCATCGCATGGACTTGCGATTCTCCGAATCGCAAGTTGAGGCCGACGGTTAATCGCCGGCCGTTGTGTCGCACTGCAGCGTCAGCCTGCATGTGCGGTTCCCCATTATGGGAACCGACGTACGCCAACGTGCAGTACGTCACACGCCCATAGTAGCGGTCAAACGTTGGTCCCAACGTTGCAGGTTCGGGAACCGCTCAGGATTCTGGTCCATGAGACTTTAAAAATGATGAATTATTAAGTTGCAAATGAAAACTATGAAAGTTATAGATTTACAAATGAAAATTTTTTAGAAGTTACAAGCTTACAAGTAGAGGTTATAAATTTGCAAGTCAAAAATTATAAAGGTTACAAATAGAATTTTACAAATTTTAACAATAAATTCATGTTTGTGATTATGTCGTGTTGTGTGATGTTATGGTGTGTATGCTGCATTTCAGCCGTGTGTTACATAATCATGTTAGGTGTCTTCTCTCTCCCTCTCTATATATAAAGGTTTAAAATTGAGGAGATATACAATCTAATTATCGATTCTCTGTACATTTCATTTACAATTAAAGAATTTTCAAATAATGTAAAATTAAGCTATAAGTAATTGTTCATATGTTACATTTTGCAATACATGAAGTTATTTGGTTGAAACTTTCTTATTTTTATGATTTAAAAAAAATAGTTTTTAACTTTTCTTATATCTTAAAGTTGCTAAGAATTAGGTAGTCTTGAATGATAAATTGCTTAACATTATTGTATTGTACAGAACTTATAACTATAATATATACTATAAAAATATGTATTAATATTAATATGAATTGTCTTATTTTCCACTTCACATGTAATAGTACATTTCGATGTGGGTGTGTGTTCGCTTCGCTGGGGCGAAAAACGTCTCACGAGGCAAATAACCACCTTATGCACCAGTATCGAACCGTGTTTTATGCCACGAGAGCCGAAAAATCATCTGAAAGTTATGATTTTGAAGTTAAAGTGGTATAAATAGTCTTTTATGTATGTCCATGTCTATAGTTTTTGTTGGTGTTTCTTTAGGAGCACTGGAGAAGCACAGTCGAGTTACAGCTGCAGATGATAGAGTAGATAATGTCAGCTGGTTGTAAGCCTATGAGATCTCTGCTCAATCAGGCATCTCACAGCTGCTGTAAGTTTGGGTTAGGAGCTTCCAGAGCTCTAAGCCAGGCTTGTTGCATATTTTTTTTATTATTGTGTATCTGCAGATTTCTTACAGACTCCGAAACATTTCTAGAACAGATTAGTGTACGGGACCCCCCGAAGATTAGGAATTTCCAAATCACAAATGTAGCTATGACAATTCCTATTATTGAATATAAAGTTATGTGTGTATAATTTTTAAATGTAGTAAAATCGTTGTTAATATCCCTATACTCGGACAACTTTCTCGCTTTTTCTATGATTTCTTGAAAATTGGTGCCAGTTTTGAGAGAGTCAGTGTGAAATACCATGCAAATTTTTCGCTTTTTGGGATATGTCTGATTCTATGACGTTACTAATTAAATTCGAAATGTTTCATGTGTGAAAAGTTTAATATCAAGCAACTAGAGATTTAAAACCCCTCCGATGAAAGCAATGTCTTATTGATTATATTTATCATTTATTTGTTTGTTTATTTATATACTATTTTACTGAGTTGTTATTCAAAAAATGTTGTTCATTGAGATTCATTAAGATTGGTGAGGCAGCATGTCCAAGACTCATAGTGTTGCATGCTGAAGGCAGGTTGGGTGCAGTAATATTGTTGGAGGAGTTATAAAATTCACTATTGAACTGTGGGGAAGGTTTGGAAAAATTTTGTTTATTCCGATGATGATTGTATGAGGCGAGAGCTTTATCTAGTTCACATTGCATTTTCAATAATTCGGTGATTGAAGGTGCAACTGCTTGATTTGAAGCACGATGGCTGGACTCAATTGTACTGGTGAACGACATGTTTAGGCCGCTTGTTTATCTTTTTTAAGTTTTTCTAGTTTTCTTTCAAATTCTATGCTCCAGCGTTGGAGTTAGATGATTTTACAATTTTGGATGCTTAAAGAGATGGGTCGGGCTAGTTCTTCGAGTTTATTTGAGTTTCTCTTCACTGTCTCTGTTAACAGTGCTAATTCTTTTTGAGTGGTTTCGGAAGCCAGTTGCTGAAACACTGAGAGTTTTGTGTATTTTCCTACTTTCTGAAAGAGTATATCCTGACTGGTTTTTGGTTTTTGCTATTGATCGCGTCGTAGCTTGTTTTGTTTGTTCGCGATAGTTCCAGCGTTGGACCGAAGCTTCCAACCACTGTGCTGTGCTGGCGCCTGGCATTCGCTTTTGCTTGATCTAAATCTTGATCCTGATTCTTTTTTTGTATGAACATGCTTACACAACCCTCTTATTTAAGAAGGTTAGGACTCTCCTCAATGGAGGATTTATTTAACGGTCTAGAACAGGTTCATCAACGCTAGTTTTGGGGATAATTGTAAAAATTGCTGTCAGTGTTGTAACACATTTGAAATAGATGAGTGGGTTATTTATTTATTTATTTCAACCAAAATTACATCGTAATTCCTACAAAGGGCATATAAAATGCCCGAGCGTAGGTTGGTACAAAAACTTACATTACTAATCCTACAAACTAACTTACATACTAAAATTAAGAGATTAAATACCCTTCTTAATTGTTGTGATACTAAGAATGAGATGCAGTATTACAGAAAAATAGTTCATCTATTAGCTGCTATCCATATTTTCAACTTTCTTTTTATCACTC
>JAPYZB010025256.1:0-10131 GCA_030522745.1 Eupelmus kiefferi | reverse complement strand
AGCAAATTTGCTACGGAAATAGCCTTCATTTTCAACCAAACGCGAAATAGCCTCTATTTTCAATCAAAAACGAAAAAGCCTCTTTTCTTAACCAAACGCGAAGAAGTCTGTTCTTCGGCTCAACCGTTGATATACTATACTGTGCGCAAACAATTTTTAATTCTGTGATTCACATCCTAATCTTTATAGAAGTACTGAAATGTAACATACTTTCTTTTAATTTCAGAAATTGAACAAAGATTCTTCATTTGATAATTAAGTTGTTCTTATTAACATAATACTAATGAGGATATACAATTTTAATTCAACTGCATCTGACAGTTAATATTGATTTTATTTTTACGCTTATCAAGATAATCGTCAAAACGTTTCCTTTTCTCTAAAGCTTAATTGAATTATACGATTTGTATCATTCAAAATTTAAAAAATGAAATCGGTCATATAAAATTAAATAAAGTTACTTACTATAAGAAATCAAATTGTTAAATTTTACAGTTCTTTGTTTAAAATACTTTGCTTTTGTTTTTTCTTCGCACGATCACGAGTTCGTGAGAAATCGATAATCTTTGCACTTTTAGCATGGAAACAAATCTAATTTGTTAAGCTTTTTACGTTAAAAACAGAAAAAAACTATTTGTATTTTTAATTGAAAAATAAACGAAATTTCGCTAAGTAGCAGAATCCTATTTAATTTTGAAATTTTGTATGTACATATTGCATTTATTACAAGTTTTGTAAAGATTGATGTTGTCATCATAATTATTGGAAATTTCTTAAATAGGTATTAAATTTTGTATTATCTTTTACTTTATGTTAAGCCTTATTTATTCACATGTAATAATCTAATCTTTTTATAAAATAATTAAATGTAAACAATAAAATTTGAACAATCAAATTCCTTTTTATGAAAAAAGTGGAAAACTTTTTTTCAACTAATTATTAAAGTTTGCTTACAATAAAATCTTCCCTTGATAATGAAGTTATTCTCATAAAGATATAATTAAATTGTTGCTGATAAAAAATTTTAGAATCAACTTTTACTGCTTTGCTAATATTGATTTTATTTAACACATTCTATACGATAGAAATGCCAAAGTAATTTAAAAAAAGTAATATGCAATAAAACCAAAAGATTTTTTGAGATAAAATTCTATTTTAAGATAATTTTAGCTGAAATAATTTTCTATTTTATATTTAAGGTTTATCAAAAGGTAATAAAAGTTGTAATCGTGAAATTAATACTTGATATAAAATGTATCTCAATATCAAATAGTGTAAACAAGGAAAGCTAAACACGCCTTTTTGATGCTGCTTATCTAAACTCGTAACCTACACTTAAATGGTAATTGTGAATTTATTAATGAAAAGATAAAAGATTTTTATGAATCGTCTTGTATAAAATGACATATGCTGTTGATAAATGTCCTTAGTGCTATTAACAAAGTGAAAGGAGTAAATGCTTCCAGAACTTTGTTAATCTATTTTTATTTCTAAATCTCAGTAAAATAAATTTCAACAATGCAATAATATTACAACGGACTTAGCTAATTACCCAATTATTGCATTAATTTTTAAACATATTCATTTATGTACAATATGCATTCTTTAAACTATGTTTTTTTGATAGTTTCATTTTTTTTTAATTTATGGGGTAAGTATAATAATTTCAATAAATTTTACTGAATTTTTTTTATAAAAATCGAATTTAAATAAATATTATTAACCATCTTATAAAAGATATAATTTTTAAAAATTACAATGTAAAAATATTATTTAAATATTCTAGAATTCTATATTAATGTTAAAAAAGAAATAAAAATAATTAAAGAAAAGTGAAAAATTTTAGTAACACAGGCAGTTTTAAATTTCGACGACGAAAATTTTCATGGCTGGGAAGCAGATAGATATGATTGGTCAAAGCACCCGTGCCGACGGACTTGCAAAAATGGAGAAAAACCAAGGGAATGTCATTATGTTTTTGTAGTAGAAATTTACACTACTATGAGTAAAGCCTGTTACAATTGTCCATCTAATATAACCGATTGTTATCGACCACATTGTATTACTGCTGATGGTGTACAGAAAGCAATCTACACTGCAAATCGTCAACTTCCTGGGCCTACTATTGAAGTACTAACTTACATTTTTTATAAAATAGTTTGTGGATTTAGAGCTTAGATTTGCCATACCTGATTTGAGACTTGTTCATTTACTGTAAAATTTTAGTTTATATTCTTAAACAAAGTTGAGCATTAAATCGTATTATGCTTAGGTTTGCAAAGATGATACAATAATGGTTGACGTCAGAAATGCAATGATAGCAGAAAGCACAGCAATTCATTGGCACGGAATCCTGCAAAAAGGTACTCCTTACATGGACGGAGTACCATTTGTAACTCAGTGTCCGATTCCTCCAGGAACGAGTTTCAGATATCGATTTAAAGCCATAACCAGCGGAACATATTTGTGGCATTCGCATATCGGTGAGTAATTACTTATATTAAAATACATTATTTTCATAAACACTTGCATACTTGGAACTATATAACACGAAATAACATTAAAAAAGATATACATATTTTAAGTTGCACCTGTACTTGTGATAAAAGTCACGTTAATTTCTTAATGAGGAACAATAATTAACCGATTGTTATATAATACATTATAATAAATCTATACTTTTTAAGGTATACATATTTGAATTTAAAAAATATAATTTATATTGTATTAAAATTTTAGGTTCAATTTTTCATATTATTTTTCATTTGCATTAAAGTTTATATTATAATTATATTAATAATGTAAATAAATGAGCACAAGCGAAACGAAACATTTGCTAGTCTTTTTGTAAAATGACACGAACTCTTTCTCAATTCAATAAATTATCCTATAAACACCATCCATACAAAATACTTAGTTTAGTGTTATCTATAAATTTATTTTATTTTATTAATAAATATCCTTTTAATAGGAAATCAACGTGACGATGGACTTTTTGGCCCTCTAATCATCCATTCATCACCTAAGGATAATGTTCATCAAAAGCTATACGACTATGACGATAAAGTGATGTTCATTAACGATTGGACACACATGAGCGGCGTTGCTGGATTCATAAAGGATTATCACACGGGAACACAGGGATACGCAGATACTATTCTTATAAATGGACTAGGACGCTTGAAGGTCGACGGAGACAATGAAACATCGCAAACTTTTCCCACGACAATTTTTGAAGTATCTAAGGTAAAAATAAAAATATAGAAGTAACGCTTTAAATGAAAGTTATATAATAACAGCTTTAAGCTATTTTTCGTAGGGTAAAAAATACAGATTTAGATCTATACATGCCGGGGCTACAGATTGCCCGATTGAAATTTCAATAGACAATCATACAATGCTCGTTATTGGAATGGACGGTAACGATATTAACCCCGTAGAAGGTATGTCAAATTTGTTCCAAAGTTTTTGGAGTTCAAAATTTTAAATTGTATCATTAACACTTTCCGTACTAAAATTCTTATCGCTTAAAAAACTTAAATAAGTATACTCGTTTTTTTTTAAATAAATCTTTCTATTTTATTAACAAATATGCAACATATAAAGGGTTCACAGAAAAGAAGGAGGCTTCACTCGTTTATTTATTTTAACCCTTTCAGACATAGACATTTCAATCTACATCACTTTTAAATATCATCAAAATTTTGTTAATCAATTAAAATGATTTGAAAGTTGTTGGATTATTTGAGTGGATGCAATGTCTATTATAAAATGTCTATTATATTGATACGATGGTTGAATTTTTTTATTATTGTATGTTATTTTGGAAAAAAAATTATTATAGCAAAAAATAATTCAGTTCTGAAAGGGTTAATATCTGCTTTTTTCTATATAAGCTCTTTATATGAAATAGTAAAATGAGTTATAAAAATCCTGTTTTTATTTGAAGAAATTTTTATTTTCACAACTTCTACTAAAGAAATTATTAATCATGATTAAAGTTGACTCGATTAATTTATGGAATGGCGAAAGGATTGACTTTGTCGTCAACGCAAATCAAGTCATTGGAAATTACTGGATTCGATACCGTGGTTACGGCATGTGTACTAGAAATCCCGTTGGGAAAGTTCACCAAGTGGCTATTCTTCGATATAAATTCGCAGAAGCTACTGATCCAGACGCACCAGTTGGCTACGACATTCCTTATCCATGGACTGGCCAAAGAGTAAGACATAGATAATTTTACTACATATGTTTTTGAAATATTTCATCTGAACTAAATGTATAGTTTATTTATAAAAATTATTTAATAACCTTCATTTTATAATAAATTTATTGACAAATTTTTGTAGAGAGAAAAATATTTACTCTAAAAATGTATAAAAATTACAATTTAGGGTTATGCAGACTTTTTATTATTTCGTGAATGAAAATTGTTTTCAGTTTCTTGACGCCTTTTAAAAAAATCTCTCAATAATGCTGCAGGATACTAAGTTAATCATCAAAAATAATTTTTTTTAAATTTTTTTCAAATAATTGCAAATTAATAAGATTTTCTATTTAAAAATATATATTTGAAATAATGATATTTTTATACCCTAAATTAAAAATCTAAGCCTTATAAACTCCTAAATACTAGATAATATCAGGAGTTGTCAAACAATAAGTAAGAAAATGATTAGCTTAAAATACTACAATAAATTCTATTTTAATAGGTCTTGAATCGCCACAACTCCGGGACAGAAGATCCGACATCAATAAGCATCCCTTCGCTTAATGCTGTAGCATCAAATGATGAATCTCTTAAAAGAAAACCAGACCACCAGTTTTACATATCGTACGATTTTTATGCCCTCGATAATTATGACTTTCATCGCAGACATCTTTACGTATTTTACGAAGGTACCTAAAAAAAAAAACAGAATTAAAAACTAAATATTCTAAAAATTTTGTATCCATTACATTTCATACAGTACAATAAATTTTAGAATATTTTTAGTTCCCAGAAGATTCTCAAGACATTCATTGCAACTGAACCACATTACTTTGAAGCTGCCGTCTTTTCCATTATTATCGCAAAACTATATGATAAAAGGCGACACTCTCTGTAATTCAACAACCGTAGCGAATCAAAACTGCACGGTAAATGAATGCTCCTGCACTCATGTATTGCAAGTGGAGTTAAACAGCCTCATCGAGCTAGTAATCGTCGACGAAGGTATGTTTTGAAAATGATAAAGAGGTGTATCGATGTAACTTTCTTTGAATTATGAACATATTTTTGTAGACGATAACAGACAGTCAGTGACGTTTCCATAGAATATGTTTATATTAAGTTAGACTGGCAATTACTTAGTGAATTTTAAACTTTTCTCAGTAATTGCTTTAAATTAGGTCTTAAAAACAAAATGATTTTAAATAAATTTGTTTTATTATAAATGTAAGCGAATAATACTTTTTTTGATTCTATAGAAAAATAGTTTAGTAAAATTTAGTAAAATTCAACTGAAATTGAATATTTGATTCAAATAACTATTATTATTATTGAAATAGCTGAAAAGAACATTTCTTGTTTTTTATTTCTAATACATCTTGCGTATCATCAATCATCACAATGACATTAAAATTTACAAGTCACTGACCAGTCTAAAAAAAAATATACTTACGATTATGTTGTTTTTTAAATATAAACTTTATTCACAAAATAAAATTTGGTTGAAAATATTTATAATTTTATTGTATATAATCTGTAATGTATATTTATATATAGATATTTATATTTTAGGTGTCACTTTAAAACAGATAGGTAACTTTAACCACCCACTGCATTTACATGGACATTTCTTCCGCGTAATTGCCATGGAAACATTAACGGAACAGATATCAGTTGATCATATAAAAGAACTGGATCGCCAAGGTAAAATAAAAAGGAAACTAGATCATGCACCAATAAAAGACACAGTAAAAGTTCCAACTAACGGCTACACAATTGTTAGATTTCATGCAAATAATCCTGGTAAGTCTAAAAGATTTATTATTTTTATTATTTATTCAATAAATAATTATATATAAACGAAAAGCGAATAGTGACACATTTTACATTTTCAATATAAAAAATTACTTTTTTATTAATTAATAAATTGGTATCTTCACTTACTTATGACTATTTGACAATCCAAATTCGTAGTCGACCCTCGAGTCGACCTTTGTTGATCCAAATTTGACAGAAGAATTGTTACGTAAAAAACAATGTTCGAAAATTATTTTTTCAATGTTTCAATTACATGGCAATATCATCATTTTCAAGGAAATATATTTATTCACTAAGAATTCTGAAGATTTATAATTATAATTCATCAAAAATTATTAATTAAAAATAGCAGTAATTATTCAAACTTATCGAAACGTTGGGAAACTATTTGGAAAATTTATTTTCCCTATATAAAAAAGTGATTGGCGGATGTTGTGAAGCCAAAATACTTGCGCATGCGTGGAGTGTTCAGTTTCAAGTCTTATTAAAAGAACATAAATCATGAAAAGTCTAGGGCGCGCGAAGCGCGTTTCTCTAACTCTAGTATTTAAAAATTTTCCTGTTTTATAAAATAAAGATCAATAACAAATTTTGATTACTTGTTTTTTAATAAAATTTTACAGACGTTATTTGTTACATGTTAATTATTCGCGAAAATATTAGTAAATACAAAGTTAATATCAAAATTTAAGAAAACAACATAATTTAATTGCAATGCTCAGAGTTATATAAATATTTGAACCTATGGAACGTACTCTGAGTACTTGAAATCCGTTCTAATTCCCTTCTTAAAAAAGAGATACACGAAAAGTAAAGCCGCCTAAAACGAAATTTGATTGGTTGCTTTTGAATAGGCGGTAAAATTAAAATTGTAAAAAGTATTTAAATATTTAAATAGATTTTATTCTTACATAGTTATTTGTGAAAGTCATTTATAATACAAATCAAGTTAAATAAATAATAAAACAATGAATTAATACATTTTGCTTTCATGATAACTTGAACATTAAGGATTTTTAATCTTAAAACTTAAGAAATGCCCAAAAGTACAGACAAAGAAACGTGGGTTACGCGAAGCGCGCAAAATGTAACTAGTATAGAAAATTATTCAATGTACCTTGAAATAAAAAGAGTACTCAATACACCTAAAATTGCTTATAGCACTCATAATTTTTGGTGAGTGCAGTACTCGAGGTACTTTAACCTTTAAACAAAATTCAAATAGTCTTAAAATTCAAAGATACCAATTAAAATATTAACTTTAAACAAGCGCGCCATTGCTCTTATTGGTTTTTGTAAAGTGATATTTAGGTCTTAAAAGAGTTAAAATTTTTTTAAAAGGCATCACTTCTTGATTTTTTGACCAAGTTCAAAATGAATTAGTAATCAAATAGTGAAGCGACAAGTCGTGATGGCACTGTTGGGCTATTTGTATGACGTTTGCTCTTCTATTATATACAGGTCACTAAGTTGCAAACTTTCATTATTACGTCACAAACTTTAAATATGCGTTGATGCAACTGGATCAGGAAAAAACCGTTATGTAGGATTCAATGGCTTTTGTAAAATTGTAAACAGTGTCTGATCTTATCAAATAGTAATTTTATCAGTGTCTGATCTTATCAAATAGTAATTTTATTTTGTAGTAGTACTCTGTTCAGGGAATAAGGAGAATTTTACCGGCTTCCAATAAAAATGCTGTTTTTTTCTTTTTTAATTTTAAAAATTTTCTTTATAAATTTGAAATCTTTATAAATAATTTTTACATTGGTATAAATAAGAATATATATTTACATGAACCTTTTATATTTCAGGGTATTGGTTATATCACTGTCATATTGATCAACACACCAATCTTGGAATGGCCTTAATTTTTAAAGTTGGAGAACACCAAGATTTTCCTGCAAAACCAAAGTATTTTCCATACTGCGGTAATTTCCACTGACTAATTTAAATTAATTATATATGGTATTTAAAAATAAATAATTGATAAAACTAAATTCAAAGCATTTTTTTTAAATATTACTATGCATACACAATTTAACCTTAAAATAATCTGTTTTTAACTTGCATTGGTAGCACTTAATATAATTAACGTTTATTAAATAAAAAATCTTTGTAAATATTCGTAACATTTTAATAAAATTTATTTATAAATTAACCGTTTGAAAGCTTTTTTTTTTTGAAAAAAAAATTAAGTACACTGCACTGCATATCAGTGAATATTCTTCTGTTATTTTACTTACGTAATACGTAAGTAGATGCGCGCTTTTGTATTCCGGTCATTCCACAAAACGATGAGTTTTAATTAGCTTCTAAACGTTCTTTTCTCGAAAAGCAAGGTAATCAGGTCAGCGTTACAACATCTATTTTTGATTATTTGTTAAACGGAAATTATTTCTTAAATTGAATTTTATTTCAATTTAATAAAATATTTAATATTTCCAATTTAATGACACGACATATGAAATATTTTACTTGAATTTTGGAAAATACAACACAGCTAGCATTGTAGCCTAGTTTTCAGACAATATTTATACAATATCAATATTCCTCTTCGGTGATAACTTATCATACAAAACGCATGAATTCTAAGAAAGAATATTCCATTTTTATTGTAGGTTACTCAAACAAAGGCCAATTATAGGTGACGCACGTTAACAAGTATCTTGTTAGAAATCTCTTATACTAGCACATTATTCACTAATAAATGGTAGCTCTTGTCGTGTATAAACGTAATTTTTAAGAAATTACTATTTTATTATTATAATTTTGATTCAAAGAATAATAATTTTAATTTACGATATCTTAACAGAATTTCACTAAATTTTACTTCTATAACAGTTCAACGTGATTCAAAATAAATGCTCTTCCATCAGGGTATCTTTATGCGAGTCAAAATACGTTCCAGATTCGAAATTTTTTTCTAGGATATTAATTTTAGAGAATTCTTTTACATCGGAATTAGGATCAGTTCGCAAAGTTGGGAATTTCAACATTGCAAGATTTACTATGAAAGGCCCAATTTTACAAGTAATATCAAATTTTTTCTCCAGCTTTATCAATAGAATTAATATATCGCTGAAAACTATGATTATTATATTACTAGCAATGCATGAAAATATCGTTATTTTTTAACATGACAGCAAGAGAAGGGGTCCAACCATTAAAATGTTTTTTATGAGTTATAAATTTGAAAAAATCTCAAAATTATGAATCACGCACTTTATAACTTACAATTAAACAACAATGAACATTTATAATTTCTAAAGGTAGTTATAATAAAAATGGCAAATCATTCTGATTGATTTTACACAAGTAAACTATTGCAAATTTGCATTTAATTGAGGGTGATAAAATTTGACAATTTTGTAAAAAAACATAATTACACTTAGATATTTATGAAACACAAATTCCCGTTATTAGTATTGCTATAAATATATTGACAAAATAAGTTAAAGTTTTCCTATAAATACATATAAATATAATTTTCCTATAAATACATGTTCTTAATGTCACTATGTTAGTTCAGTTTTCAAATCGTGCCCACTGTCACATCACAATAATATATTGACCGTAATTTTTTGTGTCAAATAAAGGATGTATAATAATAGTGTAATAGTACATTGGGCAACAAGGGGAGAAAGTAGGCTTTTTCCGAAGGCGCCCTCGACTGCGACTCGTGCTGAAAACACCTTACCCGAGTCTGAAAAAGCCTTTCTTCCCACGTTACACACCGTATTATTTTTTCCAACGAGCGCAAGAAAGGCCCTTTTTTGCGCCTAAAATTGGGAGAGGGAGTTGCGCTTTTCCGATTTGCTGAAGAGGGCGGAAATGAGGCCTGTCTTAGAAAATACGCTCGAAATGCTCAACTTTCTCTACCAATTTTAGGCATGGAAAAGGGCCTATTTCTTGCGCGTGTTGGGAAAATATTTTTAGAATGCTTCTATTGAATTTAATACATTTCGCGATTGAAGGGTCCGTTTTTAGAATTTACGATAATAATAGTATATTGTTCAACTAGGGAGAAAAGTTGGCTTTTTCTAGCGAGGATGATTTTTGAGCACGAGTGAGAGTCGAGGGCGCCCCCGGCGCCCGAG
>JAPYZB010025140.1:0-18686 GCA_030522745.1 Eupelmus kiefferi | reverse complement strand
CACCCACAGCAAACCCATCCCCAATAATAAAGAATCACTCGTCATCCAGACAATCGACCTGAAGATCCCCTTCTCCGATGACACAGCCACGCATCTCACCTCGGCTTTCGCCACATCCTCGCAACTGAAAAGGGCAACAGCCAAAGCCAACCTACGCCAACCTCCAATCTCCAGCCCCTGCATGCTTGCTTATGCACATGCATGAAGCCTCCCGCGCGTATATACATCACCCACGCGTCTGAATACGGCAGGCAGCCGAGCGATAATTGCGTTTCTCTCTTTGTGCGCTCGCGTTTCTTTCAGCGCTGAAATCTGATATGCGCAAGGGCTGCTGCAGGTGCGCGCGCGCGCGAGGGCCTCTTTTTCTATCGCGCCCGGAGACGAGGGTGCATATATATACATTGCTTTTTCTATCGCGCCCGGAGACGAGGGTGCATATATATACATTGCGCGCTTGGGGCGGCAAACGAGCGTCAAGAGATAGAGAGAAAAAGAGACAAGGTGGGCGTGGAGCTGCGGCTTTTCACGGCGGCAAGCGCGCGCGGCTTTTGCCGTTCGAACTTTTGTCGCGAGGGAGAAAGTGTTCCAGTGACTTTGAGAGCGATGCGCGCGCTCGCTTGTTAATTTAATGGGGGTCAAGTGAATTTTTTTTTTATATTGAATTTTTTTATGATGTGGGGAAAGTTGACTTATTTTGCGAATGTGATGGTTATGTTTTTAAAAATTATTGTGACATACTGTTAAATAAAGATGCTAAAAGTTAATATTGATTTAAAAGAGATTTCTTGAATTTCATTTGTTTATGTTTACTAGAAAGGCCGTTTAAGTATTATTGTGTTAATACGAAATACTCCATAATTACCAATACCCGCCAATTCCCCAAATTTACAATCTCACAAACAAAAATTTCTCACACAAGCCCACATCTCAACAACTCAATTAAAATAACGAAAGCAACGTCCGCAGTCAACAAAGCACTCGAACATTTCCAATATAATTTATACGAATGAAACATCAATTCCCGGCAGTGTTTACACGCGGACAACAAGTCAAACAGGGCGGCCGCACGGTGAAAACGCGCATCGACGCGTGCTGCCCGCAGGCGAACATAATTCCGGGTTTAGTTTTGCGGCTAATCGGAAAGCCATTTGCGCCGTGGGTAGGCGATGGGGAGAGCCGACTTGAAACAACAGTATAGGGAGCCGCGGAGCGCACCGGCTCTGATGAGCCGGCACTCAGCAGGATCAACACGCGCGCCAATTAATATATACGCTCGCTCTGCGATTATAATTTGAAGGTTGTAGGACGTTGGATTGCTGGTGATACCGTTTGGGGATTGGGGGAGGTGATTTTTCGCTTTGGTGGTGGTTGAGAGGCTGGTGTAGTGGGGGGGGGGGGATGTTGAAATTTTTTTTATATTTAGGGTATTATTTGAAATTAAGAGGCTTATGTTCTTTAGGGGGGATATTTTTCTTATATGACGGGGCAAACCACTAAATTGTTATGACTTTTTTATTTTAATAATATTTTCTTATATTATTATTCAATATAAAATCTATTTTTAATTTTATTGGTTTATGTAAAAAATCATTTTGTTATTAAAAAAAATAAAATAAAATAAAATATAGCAATAGCTGACAGAAATAGCTGACGAACTTACATAATATACCGTTGAATTTTTATATCCAAACTTATTAAAGCTATAGATTAAGATCACAGTCAATATGTTATAAAAAAATTCAGTGACATACTTATTCTAAGAAACACTTTATTTCAAGACAGAAATAAACACACCTTCAATGTATTTTTAACTACAAAAACTCAAGGCCATAATCAAATCCGTAAACTCCACTTTAAACTCAATCAACCAACCTCAACTCCATTCTTACCAAACGAACCTCACCTTAAAACGCAAAAACATCAAAACAAAGCCCAATCATCACGCTCCTCGGACCACGAAACACTTCGGCCCACCAGCCCAAGCCAAGCCCCACGCCCCTATACAAAAGAATACCCCCGACAATAGATGCGTGCGCGTTAAATCGCCACATCCGCGTCTGCCTACTGGCCGGAATAATCGCGATCGCTGGCAAAATTGGCCCGAGGCTGCCGTTTCGCGTCAACCCCCCAGAAACGACCCTCGCTGCGCGCGCGCGCGCATAATAACAACGTTACGCTAACTCGATCAGTTCGGTGCGGAACCCCCCGTATAGGCGCACGCTTGGCTGTCCGGTACAGAGAGGCTGATAGATCTGGGTTGATCGACTGTTTTCCTTGCTCTGGCTTGTTTTTCTTGTGGTGTGGCCTCCCCTTTTGGTCTTTTTTGAGATCGGTTGTTGTAGGTTGTGTTTTTGGGCTTTGGTCGCTCCATTCTAAAGTGCTGGTGCGTGCGTTGATGAGTGTAATATAGTTGAGAAATTTTTTAAAAGCGAGATTTTTAATGAAATTTTGTGGTTTATTTTCGAACAAAGATACGTACCACCAATGAAATTGTGATTATAATATTTATAACCACACACACCGGAATAAATTTTAGATATTAATATTGCTCCGGAATAAATTTTAGATATTAATATTGCTGCAATATTACTACAATATTGGTACAATATTGTTGCAATATTGTTACAATATTATAGCAATGTTGTTACAATATTGCTATAAAGAAACAATATTAACGCAATATTAGCACAATATAAGCACAATATAAGCACGATATTGAAACAATATTAACATAATATTAGCACAACATAATCACAATATTGCTTCAATATTGAAACAATATTAACGCAATATTAGCACAATATTGCTTTGATATTGAAACAATATTGTTGCAATATTGGCACAATGTTACTATAATATTGCTACAATATTAACAAAACATGGGTATAAAATTAATATAGTATCTTGTATGATACGTATAAAATATTGCTAAAACATTAGTGCCTTTCCGCTACAATCTTGCTACAATAATATCATTGCAATATTTTACCAGTATTTTAACAATATTATTATAGCATTTGTGTTATATACTTCTATAAAATTCTTACAATTATATTGCTGTAATATTTATAAAATATTATGCTTATATGAATAATTGTTGCAATGATGATGCAATAGATAGTATACAATTTTTAAAAATATTAAAATGTAGGTTTTAAACTTTTTACATCTAGATTTCGCACTTTCGAGTTTAGAGTACACCATAAACACGTTAAGCAGCACAAAAAGCGAAACAAAACTGAGCAGAACATCATCTTCAGGCGGAATATTCAAAGACTCATGCATATGGACAAAAGCGCATACGTGTGCGTTTGAATATGCGCGCCGCGGGAGTGTCTATCCCAGCGCGGGGGGATCAGCGGCAATCCGGAATTTATCGCCGTTTGATTGTATATACTTAGCGCGTGTGCTCGTGACGGGCTCGAGCGCTGAATGCCGCACCCCCTACGATTTATCGGCCTTTGATAGTTTAGGCAATCGTACGGATAGCCGGATAAGCCCCGCAGGCGATAAGCGATCGTTATAATTGGATTGCCGCTGATAGCGCCGTAATTTCAGTAGGCTAATTCTCATAAAGGAATTTGAAATTTTTTCATTTTGTTCTAGCCTAATTATTATTTTTGAGTTAATTAAAATTATTTTTTCAAGCGCTCAGCAATAATCAAGCCGTCCAGCCTAGAAAACTAAACCGAAATTTCCGTCAATAACAAACTGGCTATTTATTCGGCAAACAAAATTAAGTCATCAGCGGGCAGAAAGCGCCTCGGCAAACAGCAGTCAGGCCGGAAAAACGCCGGGATAATTCCCCGGGCCTAAATCCGGCGGAGGTGGCGAAAAGCCCGGCTCGTTAAAACGTCAAAAGGGCAAAAATAGCTCTAAACAAACGGCGAAATTGACAGGTTGCCGGCGCAAGCCCGCCGGATATTTCACGAGCCATTAACTTCCCTAGGGGCTATATACCTGCCGTATACAGCGCGCAGCCTCACGTCATAATCGAGAAATTAAAGTTAAGCTGGCCGTGTTAAGTAAACGAACGGCCGTATAGCTTCGCGGTTTCTTCCGCAGCGCTGTAGGTAGTAAGCGAAGACAAACAGACTCTGGCAACTCTTAGTCATGAAGGTGGGTTAGGCAGCGGTGTGTGTATACCTGCTGGAAGGAGCGCTGCTGCTTTCATTCGGATGTTTTAGCCAAAGGCGATTCTTTTTCGAAGCTCGTTATGTTTGCCCGGCCGAGCGGAGGAAAAAATTGTAGGGAGCTCGCGGAGGCTGTTTGGGACGGGCAAACTTGAAATCGAAGCTTTGGGATTCTCTCTTTTCCTCTTTCTCTCGCTCGGCTGTGGCGTTGGAATTTCGTGGGTTTTCGAATATTTGCCTTGATTTCGACGAGTGGCAGTGGGTGAATGAAATTAATTGTATGTGGTTTGTGACTTTTAGATTTCTTTTTTTTTTTTGATTTTGCCTCATGCATTATGGATTCGAGCTAGGTAAACATGATGGAATATTGGGGTATACTAATATTTTGTACGTAGGGAATATAATGCGTTTCTACTTATAGCATGGCGAACGAGTAGTCATAATACTGTCCTTTATTCGCTGACTAGTTATGAATCAAATTTATGCCAGATTGATTTAAGTGACTGATCATTTAGTATGCAGAATTTTTTTCGCAAGTATATTAGTAGTCGTTACAAGAAATACAGTAATCATAAAATAATTAATTTTTTATTGTTAAAATACCAAACACCTTAAAATAGAAATTTTAAATCAACGTGACTTGTGTATTTAACGAGAAAAATTAATCAGTCTTTCATACACAACGTTGGTACTGACGCACATTGAATTTATTTGTTTTTTTATAATGAATTTGTAAGCTGATAGGATATAATAAATTATTAATTATTGTTTTACAATCAATTTAACAATTAGACGTTTTACATAATCTAATCGCATATAGTTGAAAAATTCTCAAAATTCTTTTGAAGTATGTGGCTGAAAATGAAATTCAGTTAAATTTTATTTAAAGTTTAATTAAATTGTTGGATTTTAAGTTATTTTTAATTTGAATTTTAAATCAAATGTAGCTGGCTCTTGTGTATTTCGAAAAACTTCAGTGATTTTTAACTAAAGATTCAAGTATACATTTTTGACAGTCACTTATATGATCAAGTCACAGAACAATTTGTTTTGATAAGCCGCATAACTAATGCTTTCAAACTTCTAAATTTTAACTAACTTTCTGTACAAAATATACGTTTCAGATTTTTATAATAATAAAATGTTACTCTTTCTGTCTACAATAATAAAGTCTTCATTTCAAATGCACAAACAACTAATCTTGCTAGCATCACAACCAACAAACAATTCTAGCAGCCCTACACATCCTTTCGCTAATTATGTTGACACAACTTGTCAATCATCCGCGCTCACTATTCCAACATCGAAATATCCAACATCGAAAATTTCCTAGGCATGCATAATTCCCACACGAGTCTCACATGGACTATCCATCCGATCGCCTCAACCTACACAGCCTCCGAGCCCGCGCGCGCAACCCAGTGGCGAGCGAGATTTAAGAGAGAAAAAAAATCAATATACACCGCTTGGAAAGCGAGCTTTTGTGCCTCGTCACGCCTCAGACTCGCTCTCTCCTTTTTTAATTCTCTCTCTCTCTCTCTCTCTCTCTCTCTCTCTCTCTCTCTTTCTCCGATTCTATCTCGTCCAACTGCGGAAAGCTGTTTACACAGCGCATTGCTGCGGACTGCGGCGGCGGCAGCGGCTCTCCTTGAAATAACAGTTTCTCTCTCTCTCTCTCTCTCTCTCTCTCTTTCTCTCTCTGGCTCTTTTGCTCGGGGAGAAACGAAGGGGAGTGAAACGCAGGATCTGCGAATATACACGTCTTTGGAAATCTATCTGCACGTTGGCTGTGCGAGGTTTGCTCGCGGACTGATGGGATATTCTGAGGTGCGCTTCGGGTTGCTCAAATTGTTGCTGGTTTTGGTTTATACGTGGAATTGAATGATGGAGATGTATTTTGATGAATTTATTGATTTGTTTTACTGAATTTGAATTTGACTTAATTTACTACTTAAAGTTTGGAATAAAAATTATCTCATCAATTACTATCAGTCATATAATTGCATCATAATTTTTTATTTTGATATTTATTTTAATTGCAAATGTACAAGAAATTTTCAACATTTAGAGGTTTCTTCGTACAAGTATGTAAATTGATTTATAAGTACTTCACTTCAAAAGTTCAACAGCTCTAACACTCTTATTACTCCAATTTCCCCCATTAAAACCTATAACCACCTTCTTCCCAAAAAAAGACCATCTCCAAAAATCCCAAAGCCCTCCTCCCCCAAAATCGCAATTTCACTCTCTCAGAAATCCCGGCAGCGCACACTCCAGCTCTACGCCCTCCCGAATCCTCGACGACTCCTCGAACAGATCCTCGAAACCTCAACGATCCAAGCAACAATGATCAGCTCGGAACCAGCCGAGAGATTGAGAGAGAGGGGGGGGGGGGGGGGCAAGAGAAGGGATAAGGATCGATAGTAGCTCGGTGTGCATTATGACCTATGCGCGCCCCGCGGCACGACTCCAAGTGGCGCGCACTCCTGCATAGCCCCGCGCGCGCGCTCGCGCTTGGGGCCAATAAGGTCGAGGAGCAATAAAAAGGCGTTAACGAACGAGAACGCAAGAGAGTCATTCACAAAAGTAGATAAGACTCTCGAGGCCGTGAAAGCGAGAGGAGAGAGAGAGAGAGAGAGATAAAACGCAAATCGAGAACGCGGTCACTTGATTCCGCATCGTGTTTTCTCAAGAGCGCCAGCGAGACTGGATGTATACTGTGTATATACAAGAGTGAGAGAGAAATTGCGGCAGGACAAAAACAGGCGTCTGGACGCAAACGACCACGAGGCTTGCTCTGTGTAGGAGGCTTGTAATGAGCGGTTCTGCTCTCGGTTATGCTTCGTTTCGGATCCAGTCAGCTCGTGTAGTTGTGACTGTTGGGCGCTCGGGATTCTCTGAGATTTTTATTATTTTTTTATGTCAGGCTCGGTGTTCTTCTCTGAGTGACTCGTGAGTGCTGTGTGGATTGTATTCTAGTAAACTTGATTTTTTACTTTCTTGTAGAATTTTATACGACCAATGTACATGCATTAGTAACCGTTTTTCAAGCTAAATTTTTTAAAACTCTTTATTAAAAAAATACTTTCTTTTTTTAAATCCAATTATTCAAATTATATACTAAATTAAGATACTATTAAAGAAATTGTTACAATCTTTTGCACACAGACAACTAACCCCAAAAGATGCGTATCCCTCATTAGCCATCTCAAAACCTTACATCACCTCAACACTCTATTAAACTTACAAAATCAAAACGCGCACTAAACCGTACCCTGACCATCTCCCTCATCCCAGCCTCTCTCCATATAAATTTTTTGTCGCTTCCGCTCTCAGCCGCTCGGCGAGACCTTATAGAGCCCTCTCGTTGCGCCAGTAGCTCCAAAAATCTCTTCACCCAACAATAGCCGCACACATACACTCTCTATCCGAGGTCTACACTCTCGCACTGCACGCACTCTCCTCCTTATAGCCCTCCTCGAGGTCGCAAGCCTTTTTATAAACGAAGCGAGAGAGAGTCGCGAGCGCGAGAGGCTTGACACCGCGCTTGATCGCTTTTCCCTGATAAGAGCGATATTTAGAAGCCTCGGGGTCCCAGTCTTTTTGTACGCTCGCTTTAGAGTGCGTCTAGTGGGCCCTCGAGGACTGTGTCGTCTTGGCTGTATGGCTGCGCGGTGGTGAGATGAGCTGTAGTGGTGTGAAGTGAGCTTTAAGTTTGGTCAGTGTGCTAAACGAGTTTTGGCCCTTTTTCGTGGGGGGTTTAGGGTTGTATAGGAATGAGATAATATGTGGGCTCTTCTTACAATTAGATAGCTTATAAAGATTTGAATCGAAATTTTTCTTTTTTCAAAACTCAGTGTAGACTATATAAGTGCGCATAATATAGGGATCAACAACTTTCAAGTAACTCTCATAACATTTTCGTCAATCGCCTATCAAACTTTAAAAAAAATCTAGGACCGAACCAGCAAAAATCACCTCAAAAAAGAAAACCACTCCAGCAAAAAAAAATCACGCATTTCGTAGCCACTTGATTTCGAATACCAGCAGCGCGCACTCCAACCAGCCATATAATCCCTCAACTTTTCCCGAAGAGCCATTCCCACTCCAGAACTGATTTTTCGCGGCCACGGGACATTGAATTCCTCCTTTGTGGTCCGAAGAGCGGCTTTGTGCCCGGCGCGAGAAGTGGAAATAATCCGCGAGGATGCACGCATACAGGATTATAATAACGCGCGCTGTCATAAGCAGATGCCGAGGCGCGATCCGATTTTGTCTCCTCTCCCATCGCTCCCTAATCGCGTTGTTCAATTGCCGTAAAAGCGCTTTTACGCAGAGGCTAGCGCGCTCGTTTGGAATGGAGAAAAAGCTGGATGAAAGGACGCCCCGTGGCTCTGGCGACGGCTCTATTTTCTCTCATAACTTAGCGCGATCGATTGAGGGACGGAGGCGCGCTGACGATACGTATGCGCACGATTCGGTGCTTTTATTTTTTTAATTTGATCTAGCTATTATGTGGTGGGTTTTGGTTTGTATGGATGCGTTTGGGAGTGTGTGAAGGCTTTTTTGGTGAGATCGGAGATCGAATTTGTTTTGTATGAGGTGTGAGGAGTTGTGCAATGTTTAAAAGAATATTTTTCAGTGATAACTAGAAGAAAATGTTAAAATATATAGTTATTATAGTATTATCACTTCATGCATTTGTTTACTTGTTTTTCAACTTAAATAAAATTTGATTATAAAGTTTCGAATCCACTGAAATTTATAATTTTTAGGCTAATACAAACATTTGAAAAAAAGACATTTCAATCTATTTTATACAAATTTTTTCATATAGAAATCAACAAAGAAATTTATAAATATACAAACAAAAAATTGTAGAAAATCATTTTTGCAATATTCTACATCCAATTAAACTAACATAGCTTTCACTGAAATTTATCTTCAAATAACATGTCAAGAATTCTGATTTATGAAAGCTGACGTGTGACTATCGTTATGTCGAAAGTGTGTTTGACGTATTCGAATATAAGAACATATAACTATAGTAATAATTTATACCCGTAAAAAACCAAATAAAAGATTACTCATATTTCTGATTTCAGGTGAAAATATGGTTTCAAAATCATCGATATAAGTGTAAAAGACAAGCGAAAGAGAAAGCAATGGCAGAACAAAACGCACAAAATCAGGTAAGCTCATATTTAATTATCTTTTTAACTTTATTTGTTGCTCATCTTTTATCTATGTGGAAGTATCTTTTGTAACTATAAATTTCATTAATTATAAAAATAATTGTATAATTATTGCAAATATAACTATTTGATTTTCTCATACGTAATGATGAATCTAATAATTGAGAATATTTGTAATAAAATAATTAAAACCGAAGATTTTTCAATCTAAATTAATTGAAAAAATTTTGATAGTTATTTTGAATCAATTTAAATTAAAAAACATTGACACTACAACGCCACATTCAAAATTTTCCAAACTCTTTCATCAACCTCGCTCAATTTTCCCAACCCAACCAATCTCCTCTCTCACCACTCCATCCTAAAACTACAAAACATTTTCCAACCCATAGATACCCACGAAAACACCGTCTATCACCTCAACCACCCGGGCAAAAAAAAAAAAAATATCACAACTCGCGAAGCTACCATGCGCTCGCGCGCAAAAAAGTGCGAATCATGCATAAAAAAGCAGGCGGAGGCTTTTTCGATCGTCGCGATACCGAGCGCCGTGCGCGCAGATGTCGACGAATACATTATTACGCGGCACGTATGCGGGATCACGCGGCAGCCTCGGCGGCGCACACGTAATTTTAAATGTGAATGCGTCGCGCTTTTTTTCCTCCGTCCTCGGCAAAATGTGCAATGGCATAATTTATGAGAGCTGTGCTTTTTTTCTCGAGTTCGCCTTGTTCGGATTCTAGTTATCGGTGGCTCGGTTTGGTTCGAGAGTAAGAGTTTTTGAATTTTAAGATGTTCGGATGTTTCTTTATGTATTTATCTGTTGAGGTTTGTTGTATTTGTCATCATATGATAATGTTTTACATAGTTTTAGGAAACTAAAAGTTTACGCTTATGTTTGTATATAGGTTTTCACATAAATACAAAATTGTCATTATGTGCATATTTTGAGTTGGAATTTTGAATACTAATATTAATAGCATCAAGTCTTTAAACTGGAAAAGTTATATAACACTAGTAAAGTACTTAAAGCAGTACTTAAAAATTAAATTATTAGTACTAGTAATAGTATTATTAGTTAAGTTTAAGTTAACTAATAACAAATGTATTATCATGATAAAATTTAAAACACTTTATTTTACATACGTATACTAAATAAATAATATATAAGATACCAATTAAACCCAAATAAAAAAAAAGACTGCAACCTCGCGCAACACCGACCTTCCCCACTACCAGATAAAAAAACTTTAACAGAAAAACGGAAGTACCATCCCGCAACAAAGCACCATCTTAACAATCGCTCACTCCCAACATACACACCTCTCAACCTTCCTCGCTCCTTCCTTCCTCTCCATCAGCGGCGAAATAAAAGAAAACTACCCTAATACAAGCCAAATAGGATGCGCGCCTCACTACTCCCAATAAGAATCTCACTCCGCCCTCCAACTGAACTGCCTATCCAGCATATAACTAGCCGCTCTCCGGAAAAATCTTGGCGATCGGCATGTTTATACTCAGCAACGACACGTCCATACATAGGCGCGCGTGTATCGCGATAGCCGATCGACGGGTGGCTAATGGCGTAACAATGAGCCCCGGGCGATTGTCGCGGCCAAGCAGCTCGTAAACACGCGCCATACAGCATTTAATGGAGCTGAAAGTAATCTGCCCGAGCCGATCTCGCTCTCCTTTTTTGCCCGGCCGATGCGAATTATATTGTGCCCTTCCCCGCTCCCGTATATATATATACAGCGAGAGCAGCCGCCCCATAATTTACTCGTTAGTTTGCCTTTGCCCCCGCGCGCAAGCAAACTTTGCTCCCTTCCTATGAGCGAGCGGCTATGTGTGTGTAGAAGGGACCTGCCGAGGGAGGCATGCGCAGGATGGATGGATGGATGGATATATATAAGCGCTCCGATCAAACAAGGGAACGCGCGAAGCCAGGGCCGCAGTAATGAAAGTGGAAAAACAGTGAGTTGGGAGGGGGGGATTTGAGGGAGATTTGGTTGAAGGAGGGGGTGGGGAGAGGATATTGTTTCTTTCTTAGCGGGAGTAATAAAAATCAAAATGATTAGGATTGGGGCTGGGGGATTTTGGAGTGGTGGCAAAGGCTCGGAATGGATTTCACAATGATGGGAGTTTTATTTTTCTGTTTTATTCAGTCTTTATTTATTTTCCATTAAGAATTTTTATTTATAAATCTTCAAATTAATAATATTTCTAAGCAAAAAACATATCTCTCACAAATTCCATCTCCACCCAAATCAGCCTCCTATTCACACTTTCCACAAAACAAAAAAGAAATTACAGCGCCATCCAAACCCATTCATCGAAATCAGATTAGGGGAAACGCCGAGGGGTGCCTCCAAGGTCTCCATTTTCGAGCCGCTCATGATTTCAATTCCGGCGGGCTCCGCAGCCGCACGGCAGCCGGGGCTCCTGTACTTGTTTGCTCTGCACTCCGTCGGCCTATCGTCGATCTACTGGGCGCGGTGATACGCGTAATTTCGGGCTGGGCTGCTTTTCTCTCTCCTTTCTCTTTCCTATCTGGCCACTTGTCCGCGAATTTGTGCGCCGGGAAGCTGACGCCAGCGGCATTTCTGATTAGAGCCACTTTGGACGTGCGGGACCTGACAAGTAGCCAGCTTCTTTTTTCGGGCTGGATTGGCCCTGTGGGTGGGTTTTGGGTTGGTTTGGACTTTTTTGAATCGTTTAGTGTCTTGATTGACAAGTTTAGGAATAAAAAGGTTTTTTTTCGTTAAATATTTAACTTAAATTAAGCTAAGTTTATATATAAGAGTACCCTACGCATTAAAAAAAGAGAATAAGTAAACTACACACTTAAACATTGTAGAGCTTGATAACAGACTTAAAAAATCCTCAGCCCCGGCCGTCCAGCCAAAAGTCTCGCGAGCTCGCAAATCCAACCGAAAGAAGAGCGAAGCCTGAATGATAGTACTTAGAGCATAATCGTGTACATGCAATTAGGAGCCAAAGACGGCGTCACTAAAACCGTCAAAGCTCGCCTTCAAAACCCGAACAAAAAAGCCCGTCTTTCAGCGCCCGCGGACCGTCAAAGAAATTAAGGTCTCGGTCATTCGACCACACAAACGAGCGCCGGCTGAGGCGAAAAAAAAAGAGCCGACGGGATATAATTGCTGCATAAACGCGGGAGAGCCGGCCGGGAAGTGGGCTCGTGAGTATCCCGACGCTCGCGGGGGTGGGTTTTATAGCATTCGCGCGCGCGCACGCGAAGAGCGGGTTCGCTGGAGAGCGACTTTCGACCCGGTAAAGTATATGTAAGACGAGTGGCTCTCCTTTTTTCCGGGAGCGGCTTTCATTCGCTGAGAGCTGCTGTGCTGTATGATGACACACTGCTCTGTTGCGTGGGTGGAAGCGTTGGGAGATGTGTGTGGATTTCTGAAGCTATTGTTTTTTTTCAGGTGGGTGGGGTTCGTTAGGTTTGTGTAGGGAGTATAATCTGGAGTAATAGAATGTGATCGTATTAATTTTTATGATAATGTGATGGAGTTTTAAGCACGGCTTAGGTACAGAAGCTCACGTTATTTGTACTCGGGCTGTAAAAAGTCGAGAGATGCCTCAGTTGTTGCACGTTATATTTATCATAAAGAAATTACGACTTTTCTCGCTATACTTTTATATTGCTTGCTTCAAACTTGATATATATTTGAAATTATATATACGTATGCGGAGTCGTCTTGAATCTGCTGACCTGGATGCTCTCTCCTGCGAGTAGGCGCTGTATGTGCATCCGTGTGTGTAATATCACGTTAGCGTCGAGTGCTGAAAAATCCTTAGTTTTCACGTGGAACTTGATTATTTTATTTGTAATTTAGTAATCAATTTTATCGAAACTAATTTCTTATAAACTCTTAAAAATACATATCTAGACATGAACTTTTACGCGCTGGTAATTGTAATAAATTCGAAACAGAAAAACATTATCTCGACAATTGTTTAAAAGCTCGATACTCAGTCAAAACAGCAAAACCTCATTACCAGCACTAAAACAATAACTCGAAAGCTCACAGCAAATCCCGCAGTTTCCACGTAAAAACGCAAGCTCGACACACCGCGTCCCTCGCTATATACCTCCTAGAGGGGCGCTCGCTGCCGTCACACACACGCGTACACTTACACAGATCCTCAAATCCACATGCGCTGCGGGTTTCTGCCTTTTCCTCTCTTTCCGCCTGGTTTTATTTCATTTTGCCCCTCTGCCGCTGCGTATATATACACACACCCTAGTCGCAGAAGCAAAAAATCTCTGGAGAGCCAACGCGCACGCGGGAGCTGCGCATGGGCTCGCCTTGCCGTCGCCATCTTGGTACAGTCGGCCGCAACACCTGTGCGTTTTTTCCCTTTTCTTGACTCTTGCTCGCAAGCGCGAGGCTCGATCGATGCTAGCAGTTGCGCTTACTGTTTGTGGATTTTGTTGCTGGAGGATGTAGATGTGGGTGATGTGTGCCTGAGGTTTGAAAGACGGTTTTGGATGAGGCTTGCTTTTTGCAGTTGTTGTTGGTTTGGGAAGGGTATTGAGGATTTTGACTGGGCGTTGAGACTTTTTGAGTTGTCGTTACTGGCGAGGACTGAATTTTAACTGCGAGAAATAGATTTTGATGAGATTTTGGGGTGGTAGTTTATGTAGAAAAAAAAATCACTTGCATAAGTTTATCATTTAATGTAATTAATCAAATCTTATTTATAAATCATTGAAATTGAAATTTATAATAAAAATAATTCAATTATAATTATGACTAAATTACAGGGAAGGCCTAAGGGCAGAAGGTCCGATTATTAGAGTTTTTTATGAAAGTAAATAAAGTAAAGTATTTATGTAAAATATTATTTCACATATGATTCTAGCTATTCAAATTATCAAATTTCAAGTCAATATATCTTTATAGTTTAATAAGTAGAAAACATCAGAATAAAATTCAATTTAATATTTAAGCTAAATTATGAAAAATTACTGACAAACATTGTCTAACACCTTGGTATGTAATTTTAAATACTTTTAGAAAATTTCTTTAAATTGTATGTTTAGTCGACAACAATGAGACATCCCCTAGTTTCTTAAATATTGAAAATAAGATACAGAAAAGGGTCCCTCATTTAAATTTACATCGCAAAATTTGTTTCCCAAGCTGGGCCTTATTTTTGTTAGTATTTTTATGTTTGATTAAATAAATTTTGTCTTGCTTTAAAATATATCCAATAATTAAATTACAATGTATATAATAATCATTTTAAAATTATCTGTATTTCACGTTTGATATCCAATGAAGTGAAAATCCTATCTTCGATGTTATGTTCAAATACACATATAGTATAAAGAGCAAGTTGATTGAATCACAACGATGCTGTTACGTTAAGATTTAATAGCTGTTCGATTTCAAAGCCTCTTGAATTTTCTAAAGCCATTGAGTTTTACCTGCTATCATCGACAAAACCTTAACCGTAATATAATTACAAATTTTATTGCGCCTATTGAAATTTATACAATTTGTTAATATTCCTTCCAAGTGCATTACACAAAATTAGTATTAAAAATATCTCTTTACAGTACTTTTACATTTTAATTACTCCATTTCATGCACTACTACATTGTATGTACTCACGAACAGTTTTTAACAATTTCAACAATAATTTTTAATAAGTAATGATTTTATTTGAAAATATTTTGGATTGACTGTTACAGACATTACGCATAAGTCTTTCATTTTTTATAATAACTTTATTATCAAGTTGAATTGATTTTAAACTTTGACTCTGGTAATAAATAATTATGATCAGTAGAAGTTTTTAATTTTACATATTTTGTTAAAGATTAATGGAGAATTATTTTGTTTAAAATAATGAATAAGTACAGCTCAACACTTAAATTTTTCAAACTATAATGGGCGCAATAGTACATTTCGATACTAGAGCGAGAATAGTACATTTCGATACAAGTGCGAGAAAGTGATTGCAGCCTCGTGTGGACGTTTGCGCGTATTTTTTGATACGACGTGCACAAAGCGAGATTTAGCATACGCTTTGTTGCTCGAGCGTGCGCGAAATCGAGCTTTGCGCACGGAGTATCGAAAAAGACTTTTGCGCCCGCTTCGAGGTTTTTAGCGCCCGCCGGTCTGAAAATGGTCACTTTTGGCTCTCATTTTAGGTAGTAAAAAGTGCGAAAATCGTGCCTGTGTGACAAAAAAAATCTTTATGTAATTTAGGTTAAATAAATTTTTTTTTAAATAAGTGCGGTTGGAATCGTAAACTTGATGTATATAAGGCACGGGCGCCCAAAAGATCGCTGCGCATACTTGCCATCAAGGGCGCTGCCGCGCCCTTTAATATAGCGAAATAAACTGGATTGATTTTTACTAAAACAGATAATAATTGATACTCTATAATAATGAAATCATATTTCATAAATTATTTTGCATAATATCGTTTTGCATAATATTGTTTTGCATATCAAAAATTA
Source organism: Eupelmus kiefferi (assembly GCA_030522745.1). Taxonomy (NCBI): domain Eukaryota; kingdom Metazoa; phylum Arthropoda; class Insecta; order Hymenoptera; family Eupelmidae; genus Eupelmus; species Eupelmus kiefferi. The sequence goes on along the minus strand of JAPYZB010025140.1, from coordinate 2,859 downwards.
ATAATTATACTTAAAATCCAGCCGCTGTACAACCAAACATAAAACCCAGCCAGCCGTAAACTCGCATAATCCACACGCGTGGGCGCATCGCATTAAAGCTCATAACAGAAACACAGCTCCACAGAAACAATCCAACGCAGCTCCAGCGCACGCGTCCGGTGCACATCGGCAGAGAGCCCGCAGCTCAAAATTACGCGTGACGCGAGCCCATAATAACGTTATCATTACCACGGCAGCCCGCGCGCTTACGATTCTATTACAAATCCAGCTACTTCCTATGCAGCAGCGCTCCTATTTTCGCCCGGAAATCTCCGACGAGCCACGCGTTATAACTCGAGAGCTCGCCCGCGAGAGCTAAAGTGCCGTGACGCGTGACTCTCTGCTACAGCTCGTAATCGGTATAAATCAACGCGTGGCCTGCGCGTTCGTTATCTCTCTCTCTCTCCCTCCCCCACTCTCTGATAAAGTGCACTTGGCCGCGAATTTCGACGCGCCGGCGAATTAATTTACGAGCTCGCGCGTTTACGAGCGGCGCGCGCAAGCGAGTTGCTGGCTTATTTCCTTCCTGTCCGAGATTTTTTTTTCATGACGGTGGTCATGATTTTATGTGTATGGGCTGCGTGGCTGGATTTTGTTTATCCGGATTATAGAGGGAAATGGTCCTGTGCTGGGGGTGATGGGTTTTGATTTTAGGGTGGTATTATGTATCGTTTTATAAACTGTATACCTGCGAAATTTGAGTGCTTCAATTTGTGCCATTTTTTATTTTACTTTATAACGTGAAATTTCGTGCAGTTAGAAACATCAGTATTAAAATATTGAGTGCAGAATAAATTCAGTAAAATCGATCTCACATTTATCGTATAGTTCTTCCTCACCTCATTCATCCAGATCCGCATCCATTTCCAAACTCAGAAGCGCGCGATATATTTTTTCAAAAAATAAAACGAAATGGTAGACACGTCTCAAAATACGCGTAGCGAACCGTGTTACACTCCTGAAAAAGCTCCACTCGAAAAATTCACAATAACCTCCAGCAAAAAAACACACACCTACAGAATCCGCGAGTACACAGTAGCGCTCGCTCATGCTCCAGTGCACTTTCACTCGAAAATTTCGCAAAAAGCCTTGGGCGCAAAGATTTTCGAGAAAGTCGTCCGCGAATCAGCCGCGCGCGGTATATATACATACACACGCGTATATATACATATATATACGGCGGCACTCGAGTGAGCCGGGCAGCATTTTTGAGACCCAGAGAGCGAGCGCTCCCGTCGTACCCAAGAGAGGAATGTCGTGTACTCGATGTTGATACAGCTGAGTGGTCGTCGTCGTCGGCAGGTATAGTGCACCGCCTGCCTGCCTGGCTCTCTTTCTCTTTCAGCTTCTGTTTGGCATACCTAAGCGAGCCTCGCTGCGCGCGCTGTGTATAGAATACACATACACGTGTGCTCGTGTGCAGGAGCGGCGAGCAGGAGAGAAACCGGAGTGTGTATGTGTGTGTATATGCGGGCTCTTGGCGGAGTTTTTTTTTCTTTTTTTTTCTATCTTGTGGAGGCTGGGAGAGAGGAGCTTGTGGAAATTAGCATGAGGTTGTAGAGAGTAAAATTTTATATGATTTGTCGTGATAGATAGTCTTTGGGTTCTTTTACCAATGGTGAAATATTTTCTTTAAATTGTGTATAGTAGTGAATTATTTAATTTCTTTCAAGTGTTTTAAGATGTAGGAAATAATAAAAGGTTTATATGTATCCGATTCTAAGCGTATAGTTTGCCACTTCTAGTGAATTATGAGAAATGCAAGCAACGTTTTTCTTTTGAAATTTGAAACAAGCTGATAAAACAAGTAATTCCATGGTCAGTGTATAATACTACGGTTATTAAAAGTAGTCCCTGCGTCAGACTATAACTATTTTATAGAGTACATTTATAACAGCGAATAAAACATTTCAACTGTTACTTTGACCATTAAATTTTTCTTATTCCAATTTTAATACTAGCTGTAGTTTCGCAAAACGCTTAGACAAACAGCTTTATTATTTATCTTAACGCTAAATCGATCCATCCTTTTAATTTTGTTATTCTATGTCACATACGTCCCGAATGTCTTAACATCGTGAGTTCCTGAACCATCTTCCGCGTCCCTTATCTCCGCGAGTCAAGGAGCTTATACGGTAGCCTTCTCTATTTATTCGTAATAATGAGCGGTGCTCTTTACCTTGCAAACGTCCCTGCAAAAAGACGATCGTCAAGCTGTGTATACCGTACACACACGTAAAGTTATATATTGCCTAGCCTCTGTTTGCTCGGGACACGCAGGCGAACGGCCGAGTCGCTTGCTAAAGTTAACTCGTCAAAGTAGTCAAGATATTTGAATCCTTTACTTAGATTAAAATGACTCATTGGTTAAAGTTATAAATATGAGTAAATAGTAAGGTTTATAAAGGATTTTAAAGGAACTTTCCTTTGTATGTAAGCATTTTATTTGGGTGATTAATTGTTTATCATTACAATAAATTTTTGTTAAAATGATCTTAAGGCTTGTCACTTGATTGAGGGGCTCAACAGCGCCTCTGATGGCAAGTATTTCTATTTGTAACGGACAGAAACAGCGCTCTTTTTATGTAAAACAAAAATAGGTATTTTTAATAGAAATATGTCAAAATGTAAAGGAAAGCCAGATAAGAAATCGGTTGAATTGTTTTAATATTTGACTATTGCAATAACATTTTATAAAAGAAAGCAAGCTCTTAGGACGAGTTTAGTGTATATGTGCGCCTATTGCCTAGAGTCTATATCTAGTAGGGAAAATTATGGATTTTCCAAAAATCTACAAAACGCGCAGGTGGATACAGGGTC
>JAPYZB010024508.1:0-10508 GCA_030522745.1 Eupelmus kiefferi | reverse complement strand
TTTCGATATATATTTGCTCGTACATTATCAATTTAATGAAATGCAAATAAAACAATCTCTAATTTATGTCCTATATATGCCTGATGGGCCACCTTAAAAGCGCTATTTTCGTACTGTAACCCACTCTAAAGCCACCTTGATAGGGGTGAAGAAGATGATTTTCTTATAGGTGACGAGAAAGCTACTGATGGACCACACGCTCGAGAACCTAAGAAAGCTCAGGTAGGATGGCAAAAGGCCGCGTTTGGCTGGGGTCTGAAGGCGAGTTCTTTTTAGAGAGAGGTAGCAGAAAAGCTTGACGCCAAAATGATGGTAAGATAGCCTGAGTAAGAGAAGAGTTTATTAGTTTGGTGAGATAATCTGAGATTGCAGGTAAAGATAACAAGAGCATAGGCGCGGAAATGCCAGCAGGTCCTGCAGCTTTAGAGTGGGCTGTGGAAATCAAACTATTAACACATTGAGAAGAGGCGAGGTCAAAGGAGAAAACAGGTATGTCGGATCGGAGTGGTATAGAAAGCACGTTATCAAGATCAGAGTCTAAAAGTTGTTCAGTAGAAGAGGCTATGGAGGTATAATATCGATTGAGTGCATTTGGAGAGAAATATCGTAGTGGGGATGAAAAGAAACTACGACGTTGTCTCATCTTGTTAATCTCTGTCCACTTTACCTTGGCATTCTCAGCATTGAGTAGACGACCAGCTAAATACCGATTTTTTGCAGAATTAAGGAGGTTGTATACTTATCCCTTGTAAAAACATTTGACTCGTCGCGACTGCACGGCAAAATAAAAATTACAATTGTACTCAACTCGCCAGTACACAAACTAGGGTCAACTAAATAAGCTGAAAAAATTACATAATATTCCTGAATATATGTAGTTACAAAATAAATAAGCATAAGTGGCATAAAAATGTTACTAAACAAATAAAAAATTAAAAAAACAAAAACTTCAGTTTTAATATAGAGAATTTTTTCTTTGATCGACAAAAGTCTGATACAAATTTTCGAAATTCTTTATTTTTTTGCATATTATTGTACAGTAAGTATCAATAAAGGTTTCTACAAAATTTTAGCTTTTTAAATGCATTAGATCGAAAGTTATGAACATATTTGTAATTACGAATTGGACGCTCGTAAACATGAATCTTGCCGCGTTGGACTGTATGCTATGAGTATCAGTGCAGCAGTTATGGCGCTATATTTTTAGCGAATTTCTTTATATTTTCATGTGTTTCTTCGTAACCAGATGGTGAACAATATTTTTCTGAATGGGAATCGAATCAGCATTAAATTTTCTTTCGTTACGTATGTTTTTTGTTATCTTCTTATTTTTTTAAGTACACAAAAAATCAATATATATCTCTAATTTGACTGATCTTGCATAAGAGAGGACAGTTTTCAATATTGACGTTTTGTTTAATATCTGAACAACGGTTTGGTAAACTTGTCTGAAATTTTGAGAGATCACGTATGATACATGCAGAAATGATATAGAATAGTCAAAAATAAATTCCTATTAGTTCGCTACCCCTATACAACCTCCTTAAGCGTATTTGAGACCATACTACGCAGTTTTCTATAGCGAAGAATGTCATCAAATCGACCTGATTGAGTCGCGATTCTGTAAGTACGATCACGATCTAGCATCAGATTTAAACTTATAATTCGAACTGTTGATTTATCAGAACTATGTAAAAAGATATCCTGTTTTTTGTTCCGATCGAGTGATTTGACGAAAGAGTACGAGCAAGTGCTCTCCAAAACTATCAAACGGCTGACAGGTAAACAAAGGGTTGCGGTCAATTTTACCGCTCTCTTATTTTCTCATCAAATCAAATTTATTCTAATGAGACACGGATACATCAAATATATACATACATAAATACAAACAACGATTTTAATACCAAATAACTAGAAATCTGGCTTACCAACATATTATAATGCCCTAACAGCACCAAACGTTTTTAAGACGTCTAAAATACGTTTAACTCAAAACCTTCAGATGTCTGAAAGAAATTGTGTCTGGACGTCTTTAAACCGTATTTAATACGTCTAAAATGTCTGCTTTCTTTAGGTTTTTAAACGTATTAATTCGTTTTAAAAACGTCTAAAACATGGATTAAAAACATTTTATATGAGTTTTCAAAAATTCTTGCCATTAATATTATTACTTGTTTTGTTTTTTATATGTATTAAAATTTCTTAAAAACGTCTAAAACGTGACTTATAAACGTTTTATATAGGTTTTTATAAAATTCTTGCCATAAATATTTTAACTTGTAGAACAATTTTGTAACGCATTTGGAATTTCTTTTAAATAATTGTCAAACGTCTTGAATATGTCTAAAATATTACCAGATGTACAAAATAAAAAAAAAAATTTCTGGGCCAGGTATGGAACCCACGACCTTTTGCATCGAAGACCCATGCTTTAACCACTCGACTACGAAATCAGTTAAAATGTAATACAGAAAATTTATACATAAGTTGCTTGGAAGATATAATTTTTTAAATACAAAATTATTTGTGATTAACAATACAAATTTTAGTTTTTTTTTAATTTTATCAATTTAAAAATAATATTAAATTCTAAAATTTTTACTTTGTAACATAAATTTTTAAAATATCTAATACGAAAGTTTCTCTTATGAATTATAAACTCTAGAATTTAAGTATTTTTAATTTGAAAAAACGTTTAATACTAGTATCTGTATTATTAATAATAAATAGTTTTATATTTAAAAAATTGTAACTTTGAAGCAAATTATGTATGAAATGTTTGTATTACATTTTAACTGATTTGGTATTCGAGTGGTTAAGGCATCTGCCTCCGATGCAAAGGGTCGTGGGTTCGATTCCGGGCCTTTTTTTTAATTTACATTAAAAAAAAATTAATTAATTAAATTAATAAAAAAAAATTATATGACATTATATTACATTATATTATATTACATTCATATTCTAGACGTTTGAAAGAATATTTAAAAGAGATTTAAAATGAGTTCAAAAATTATTCTACAAGTTAAAATATTCATGACAAGAATTTTATAAAAATCTATGTAAAACGTTTATAATTCATATTTTAGACAGCTTTAAAACGTTTTAATAACGTTTAAAAAACTAAACAAGTTAAAATATTCATGGCAAGAATTTTTTAAATACCTATAAAAACGTTTATAATCTATGTTTTAGACGTCTTTAATATGTTTAAAAACATAAAGGAAGCGGACATTTTAGACGTATTATATACGGTTTAAAGACGTCAAAACACAATTTTTTCAAATGTCTGAAGGTTTTGAATCAGATGTATTTTAGACGTCTAAAAAACATTTCGGTGCTTTTAGGGTCTCGTTGGGGTTAATCATATAACTGATAGCGCGAATTATTGATACCTTTGTACACACTCTCACTGCACCTCAGCCAAATGTTTGTGAATTAAAAAATGCATCGAACTATTGTAAATTTGTTTGTTGAATTTATTTACCGAGCCTTGTGTTTATAGAGTCTGTACCTCAAATTAATCCTGTTTTACCTTTTCTAAAACGCTTGTTCTATGGGAATGCGCTTACTACAACCTGCAACCTGTAACCTTTCTTAATGATTGTTACTCTTCTGCTGTAAAGGTTAGTATTTCACTTACAGCACGCGCCTATTCTCGTCTCAACCTACTGTCCTGATCGCAGCTGAATAACATGCAAAAAAGCCCTCTAAAATTTACAAGTGCGCTGTGTTTTTCATTTTGTAGGGAGTAAAGTAAAAATGAAGTTTTCGGGAGAAATATTCAACATTTCGCCCGCTTTTCAAGGCAGAAAAGTGGCCATTACAGTTGAATCGGGAGTAAAAATATTTGTAGAATTTTCGCTACAGTCTATGCCTTAAAAGTAGCCTATGTTGGTCTTGCTCGGTAGGTCCACCTTGCCCAGCTCTTTCCTATCCTTTAATTCAAATCATAATTGATAAAAATGATTTATTTAAAATTTATTTTTCTTTATAAGAACTTTATTAAATTATTGAATTATTAATAGGTGATTATTATTGGAAATTAACATCTGATGGGCTGGAAAGTGGATATCCCAGATTTATTAGTTCATCATGGAAAGCTTTACCAGGAAATATAGACGCTGCCTTTACCTACAAAAATGGAAAAACATATTTCTTCAAAGTAAGTAAAATATAAACCGATAGTTAATAATATTTTTATATTCAGGAATGTTAGAAAAACGATAAATGTAGTTAAATTTTTCTACTTGTTACTACATTTTCTTCGTAAATGTACGAAATTGTATATAACATAGGCCGTAAAGGGTATTTATTATGAAGCGCTTCTCAGTATTCTGTAAAATTTTTTGAATAAAATATCGCTAATTTATAGTCATAGATTCACTCCAAGTATAGATGAGCATTACTCACTCTAATTAAAGTGAATTTTTCATACGCAAAATGAAGTAAAAAATTCAGCTTACTCTTAAATAAAATGCACTAATTTCCCTTTTATTTCGAGTAAACCAAGACAATTTTTAAATTTTAATATGAAATACTCATCATTGGCATCTGAAAAAATGTAAACAATTCGTTAGCTAAAAAAAAGGTTCTTACTTGATCTAGCGTTGCCATGACAGAAAATCTCAACTGTGATCTCATCCGATTTCTCTTCTATCGATTTACAAGAAAAAACTAAGACAATTGTATGTGTTTGATAAAATTCATTTTCTATAGGGTGCAAGTTCTTATTTCTAATCAAACGACAGCATGCATTAGGATGGGTACGGCGGCATCAAGGTTTATAAATGAATTGACTAGAAATCAATAGACATATATTTATGGTTTAAAACTGGCCATGTGGCTTTATTTCTTTATTTATAGAGATCAATTTCTTTATTCATACTAGAGATCATGTAATCATATTTGCATTGTATTATAGCTAATAAAGAAAGTACTAAAAAAATAGAAAGACATATATATCTATGTATTATGTTTCATTTTTTCTTTTCTTTACACATATATACATATAAATGTTCGGAAACGGTACTCTATACAATTATAAATTACGCGTACCACGCACTGACTCTACTATAATGCTTATTTACTAATCAGTTAGTTTGCTCGTTGGTTTCATCTATATTTTCAGGATTGTTTCGCCAGTCGAGGCCTTTTCAAACCAAGACTGACTCGAATGGTTTCGCAGACGAGCCGCTTTATCCCATTCTGTGCATATTTGTTAAAGATATCATATCTGTGATATCATATCTGTCACTTTTCCCACATAAGTGATATTCCATCTTTTATTGATACGTCGCGATAGACTTTATTTATTTACGAGTAATAGAAGTTAATTCTAAACAATTGGTCAACATGGATCTAATAAGGTATAAATTAAATAAAGAAAGAAAAACAAAATAAATTAGGATGCATATATTCTCTGTTTTCTCGCGTTGTCCATATATTTCGCACTCCCGGTTGATTATAAAATATATGTATGCAGAAAAAGTCCCTTTCGGAACCTTCAGTGGTTTCGCAGCGAACCGCCTAATCCCACTGTGCATACATGTATTTTTATATATATATTAATAAAAAAAGAAATATAACGATGGACGTTATATGAGTTAAATAAAAAAAAAATGCCGTGTACAAAAAAGAGGTTGATGCTTCTCCTGCTACCCAATGCTGCGTTTGATTGCAGACACGACTTCTAGGCTTGTTCCGCCTAGAACAGCTCGCTCGCTCCGTTGTTGATTGCGGCTTGGATCTCTCTTCCTTCTGTCGACCGGCGTCGGGGTTGCCGTTGAGGAGAGAAGGTCCGATGGCTGGGCAGGCTGGAACTCCGAATGCCGAGAATGACTCCTCGTTCTCGTTTTGTTCAACCCAATTAGATAATTTAATAGATAGTGACTGCGGTAGGGGGATGCGCAGATGATAATTAACTGATTGATACCCTTGATAATCCTTGCGCAGGATTATCTATCCAATAGCGATTCGCTATTTTTACTTATTGAATTATTTCATTTTATGAATATTATTTAGAAATGCTTTTTATCTGAAAATAAAGCTTATGTTGCAGCGCACCTGAAATAGAGCTTATTTTTACATATAATTATATACAAATTGCATAATATGCACTTGCATGCACTCATCATATTATAAAAAAAAATGACTATATACGGCCTTATTGCGTCTGGATCCGTATTTACATGGTACTCAAACCAATTTTGAACTAAGTGAAAAAAGAATTTTTTGAATCGGTGCAGCCGTTTGGCCACACTCTTGACTTAAAAAGATTCATTCTCTCTCTCGCTCTCATGATTAGTTATATAGCGCTATCTTTCTCTTTATGTCCTCGCGTGCCGTAGAGCGGCGCGCGGGAGCGAGGAAAGTTCCCTCTCCCTTTACTGGCCAGGGCCGCACCTATAAAAATTCTTTTTGCGGGTTCCAAAATTGACTTTCCTTAATTTTTCAATAGAACTAGTTGGATTGTTTATAACCTTTCCTACTCTATGACATGAGGCAAATCCTTCCTTTCATTATAGAATTTAGGCCGTTTTTTCCTTTTTATAAAGTGATTTTAATACCTTTAAACAATTATATATATTAACGTCCAAAATAACTAAATCTCGTATGTTTAATATACACGTAATATTTATAAATATTATAAGCCTATATATATATATATAAAAATACATATCTGGACATCAATGGTCATTGATAAGCTATTAATGGAAAATACAGATATGTACGATAATTATCTAATATTGTATATCGAATTTGCATCATATTTCATTCACAATCTATAAAAAAAATTAAAAGCATTTATTAGGTACGATTACGTGGGCGAGCATATATGTAAGTGCTGCGCCACTGTACGTATATGTATATACATATACGACGGTGTCGGTAACCCGATACGTGCTGCCGCCCTATAGTGAGTTAGAGAAAAGCGCTTCTAGCTTTCTCTGCATGTGTGAGAGAGTCGTGCACCTTGCAAGGGTTTTTCTTTTTTATGAAGCCTTCTTCTTATTTTTATTAAATTCTTATTCAAGATATTTTAGTAGAGTAAACACATTTATAAGTACGGTGAGCGTTAAGAAGTACTATAAATTAGTTAAGCATTTAGAAATTAAATAAATGAAACGAGCGTTAAGTAATCTAACTACTATTCGTTTCAGGGCGTTCATATTGTGAAAATTTTGTATGTTGATTAAATAACGTAAAAGAATAAGATATAAGATAAAAGGATTATTTATATATTTTATCCCTAAGGGGTTTGGAACATATGATTAAAGCCGCGAATAAGTCTGTCAGCAACACTGAAATAAAAACCGATAAATATATTTTTCAAAAGGTTTTTTTTTCTTTTCAAAATTTTTTATAAGAAGATTTTGATAAAATCGACTCGATGTTTGACAGACGATAGCGCGTTCGCTCGAGGGCTAGTCCAGATTTATTCATATGTTTGAGCGAGGTTAGGCCGAGTTTAAATGATATTTATCCTTAAGTAAACGATCGACCCCGATGAGCACTACATTCACCCGAGATTCGACCGAGGTCGCTCGAGATACGACCGAGGTCTTTCGCAATGACCGACGACCCAAACAAATCAATACTCTGGAATATCTTAAAATGTCTTTGTTCATCAAGATGAAAAAATCTCACAGAATCGCTTGGAATTTAAAGCATTGATGAATCTTTAATTTTATACATTATATTTATACAATTCTTCTTCTTTTTGTTACAAGAATAATATAATAACCTTCTAGAAAACCTATAAAACCAAGAATACTGGAAGCAGAAACAATCTTAGTGACTCCACTTGTGCAACTTCGCTGATTTACTTGATTCCTGTATCATTTGCCGGCAGTTTATACAAGTGGCCGCGGGGGGCGAACTGCCGTGCCCGAGAGATTGTTAGGAGAGAGGGAGAGCGAGAGAGAGCGAGAGAGTGAGCAAAAGCGAAAGAGAGCGAGCAAGAGAGAGAGAGAGAGAGAGCGTAAGAAAGAGGGAGAGAAAAAGCGTAACAGAGAGGGAGAGAGAGAGCATGTCTTTATTACCCAGTGCACTAATGCTGGTGGTCCACATTCCGTCGTTCCTTTCTAGATAATGACCTCGATCAAACTCAGGTTAGGATCTCAAGGGTATTGGGTTAGTGACCGAAGTTACCCTAGGGAGACCGCGGTCATATTTAGAGAGATAGAGGTAACCCTAGGGAGACCGCGGTCATACTGAGAGGGACTGAGGTTACCCTAGAGATACCGCGGTCATCACCTCAACCGAATCTCGGATGAATGTACTAGAAGATAAATATCATTTAAACTCGGCCTACTATACGCGAAAGAAGCGCAGAACATCAGATAATTTACGGGACGCCAATAAAGAAGAAGCAAGAGAGACACGAGAGAGAAGGTGAAGCCCGGTCGAGCTCAACCTCGCGGCTAAGAGGAAGAAAGAGAAGGCGAGTAAGATTGAAGCCAATTCGTCCATGATTTACCCAGAGACGTGTGACTTAGCAGCAGTGATGCCTTAGAAGAAAATTGGAGAAAATCAAGGTAAGTCTAGGATAATTAATATTTGATAGATAGTGTGCGAGAGAGAGAGAGAGAGAGTCTCCACCAGAAAAGACGCGCGCACGAATCCGGAGTGAAAAAGGAGTATGAGAATGAGCAAGAAAAAAACTGCAAAACCAAGCCAAGGAGAGAAGGTGCTCTATCTGAGCAAAGCATAACTTGGTCGGCCTCTACCCGAGGAGGCGACTCCAAAAAGGACTAAACCAGGGAGAAGAGTCGTGGTACGTTCAGCCAACCTAAGCGAGCCTGACGAGAAAGAGACGCGGAGGCGTAGCGAGGTCACTTGCCGCCCGGCATAAATTTGGTGACATTCGCTGGAGACATAATAATTAATGACGTGATATCGTCACGCGACGTATGATTAAAGGTAAATATAAAGTCGCGAAAAGGCACGTCACAAATTGACGCCCATATCGTGGGGCTTGTTCAGAGGTAAATTTTTTTTTTTCGAAAATAAGATTCTGTTGGTTAGCAGTGTAGATACATTTTTTGCTGTATGCTGCATAAAAAAATTAGTAAATTTTAGATTATTTTAGAAATTTTAGAAAACGATATTTAAAAAAATATATGATCATCAAGCCATAAAAGAAACAAGAAAGCGTCTGATATAGGATTAGCCATGTCGTATACTTTGCAGAGACGAGAATAAAACCTTGATAAAAATATTAAAGAAATTACATACTAATGGCTGAAATAATCACGGCTCGGACGGGGTTGTCAGAGAGCGAATTTTATGGTTATTATTGCGCCTGGTTGAACCCAAAAATAGTGAATTGCTATTATATGAGAACGATGTGAAACTGAAGATCCGCTTACAATTCATCTAATCATTAGAGTAAAATAAATCAGCCAGCGTTTGAAAAGGCAGCGTGTGATATATCAGCCTCGCGTTAACGCCGAACTGTTGCGCAAGTGCATATGCAGCTCTTATTCAAAAATAGTATTTTTGCTATGGTTAAAATCACAGTAATTACCTCAGTTTTAAGCACTGTGACAGCGGCGACGACGACGACGCCCGTGTTGTCCAAGCCAATCACGAGCGTTTGTAGTAATGTACCCTGTTCTATTCTTGACCTTGATGTCTCGCGTGCGTGGCCTAATTAAGCGTTTTTGCATTCACTCCAATATTGGGCAAAATTTTCTTCAGGACGCGGAGAACGACGTAAAGTACAAGCAGAAAAGGCTTAGACGATCTAGTCGCACCATTCGACAATAGTCGAAACACCTTACATAGTTGATGCAAGCGTGAGTTCTGATCAGCGGGAATTCTGGCATACGTCTCCAGAGTATTAAGATCAGGCTATTTAAATCTCTTAAGGGAACGAATCAAGTTTAAGCCTTGTTTCTCTTCGTGCGCAAAGCTCGATTTTGCGCATGCTCGAACAACAAAGAGTATGCTAAATCTCGCTTTGTGCAAGTCATATAAAAAAATATGGTTCGGTACATGAGCGAGGAAGTGATTTCAACCTCGTGTGGCCTTTTCACCCTTGCTTCGCTCGGGCGCAAACGTCCGCACGAGGCTGAAATCACTTTCTCGCACTAGTATCGAAATGTACTATTTTAAGGCGAAATCAGGGAGGAGGGGAGGGGGGTTGATATTATCATAGAAAGTGAATGCTGTATTCAACGATTATCACAGCGCGCGTCAGCGCGCCTGATGGTAAGTTATGCGAAGCGATCGCTGGCGCCTGACGTGCAATCGTATACGTCGAAATGACGATTCCAACCTTACTTAATAAAACTTTTTTTTACAACGAAAGATTTCATATTTTTTTTTCATTGCTATTCCAGTCTAATATATTTTTACTTCCTTTTTCAATTGAATTGAATTCACCACAATTGAATGTATACATTTTTCGCAATTAAAGTATTTCGATCCCTAGCAGAAGCTTTTACTTTTTTCCTTTCGATTTTTGTCAATTATATATATATATATATATATATATATATATA
>JAPYZB010023703.1:0-12160 GCA_030522745.1 Eupelmus kiefferi | reverse complement strand
TAAGGATAGCCAGACGCACTCGGTCAGAATGTAAAGCTGGGCGCGCTTTCTTTCCGCGAACGGAGAAATCCCCCATTAGAAAAGCGATTTTTTCACCGAGTTCTCGCGCGCTGAAAAATCGGCTAATAGACCGTTAGAAGTAAATTGAATCGGGCGCGCACGAGAGTTATTGAAAAATGGCAGCAAGTTCGAGGCCGCGCTTACTGCCGATATCTCGAAAAAGAGCTCAATAAATCGCTCACGATATCGTTTTCGAAAAAGGCCAATCTTATTGTATCTCTCTCCGCCTATAATAGAGGACTTTCGCCGCGCGCGGATATGGATGAAAGTGCGCTCCGGCCAATCGACAAAATAAAATCCTAATGCACGCGCGCAGCGCATATCCATTAATTACATCCGCGCTCGCGCGCGCAGTTCGAAAGCTATTATCGGCTGCGCGTGCGTTAAGATACACACCGAGTACATTAATTTTCCAGAGTGAGCGGATTTGTCGGGGCTGTGTATATATATACGAAAACGGGCGATATCGGCGGCTCTCGATTCGCACGATCGGCAGGCCGCTCGTTTGCTCGGCAGTGGGTCAGTCGGGTAAAAAAATGCAATAACGCGCTCAGCGCGAAGCCACTCGTGCAAGACGCAATTCCCGCAATCCTGTGCCTTCATTCTTCGCGGGGCAGCTGCTGCTGCTGCCTTCCTCTTCTTTTACTCTGTGAGTACGCGCGAGCAGCCTTTCTTTTCTTGTTGCCCCCCGCTCCGCCTGTTCTCGACTACGCTACGGTTTTGCCTTTAATTAAGTCTAAGCAGGGAGCTGCTGTTTATATTTCTTAGAGCTAAAACTGATATAACTGTTTTTCGCCGGCTTTTTTCCTTCCGCGAACGCTGAATGTCTGGCCTCAGCGAGCGCGCTCTATTTTTAGACGTATGATAATATCTTGATGTGTGTGATCTCGCTTTTAAGTGGCGCCGCGCTCGCTGCTTTTTCTATACCTGTGTGTTTATTTGTTTTTGTAATTGTTTGCGCGCGGCCGAGGCGAGAGGCTTGGTGTTAAAGAGACTTTTTACCGACAAGTTTTTTCTCCACAGTTTTTTTTTTCAAAAGTAATAATAGTAATGTAATCAAGAATATAAGTCACTAGGGTAATATGTAAGTTAGGAGACACGCGTAGAGATCTGCAGAAAAAACGATGGCATTCCGGGAATCCCGAAAATTCCTCATAGAGCAAAGAGCAGAGTCCGTTGCTCCCGAATAATTTCAGTTTAATTGGCCTAATTTGTCTTATTAAAGGCTTTAATTGAGAAAGAAAGTGGCGACGCGATGATCCTCCAGAGCAACGCTCTCAAGACAGCGCGCGGAGCGTGTTTGTCGCATGCGGCTAGAGATTCCAGGCTCGCGCGCATGAATATTGCCTCGACGCTCCGCGCGCAGTGAGAATGAGAGACTACAGAAGCGCCCGCCCATAATGGCCACTTGTGTATTTTTCATGAAAGCGCGAGAAGAGCTGTGTGTGTACATTACGCCTAGACTAGGCTAGCCGAGCTAAGAGAGGGCTCTCTGAGAAACGATGTCGAGGCTCGGGGAGAGGCTCTGTATAGCGGTCGAAAAGTTCACACAAGAAGTAGTTGCGTAAAGAGAGGAGACTGAGAAAGAGGATGGCTTTTCGGGATTGAAAAACTGGGGGGAAAAAAGAGATTGGCCCTAATGAAATGGGCCCGCAAGCCTGCTTTATCGATGTCCGCGATGAGCCGAGGAATTAGATTGTTTGTGAAACGGTTTTTAGCCTCGAGTCTTTAGATTTAAAGAGGCTAATGATTGGCTGGATATTATTTTCAAGAGTTTAGTGACCTTAAAATAGTCACTTTGATGAGATTATTAATTTTTTTTTGTAAACAAAAACAGTTTTCATTATAATTTAGATGCGCACTTATAATACAGTTGGTTCTCTCGTAAAAAAGTAAACTAAAAAAACTTTTTAATCTCAAGCAAGTTACTATCATCTTAAAATAAATTCTCCAATATCTACACCCTCATTAAACCATGAATTTCCAGCGCTAATCACTCTTAATCAGAAGAAAAATCTTACAATTTCCATGCTCGTCTAGAAGAGCGCGAAAACAAAACTACAGATCTCCGGACGGCTTGTTTCCTCCGCTGGCGGCGATGCTGCGTGCGCAGTGAATACACAAAACCCAAGTCACAATAACGAGGAGCGGCATAAAACTCGGACTCGCTCGGAAGCCCGGAGAGGCAAAAGTAACGTGACAGGCGCCGCGCGAATAACAAGCATCGCGAGGCAGAAGATAGATAAGAAAGTCAGAGGGGGGAGAAAAACGAAGAAACCGAGCGCGAGTTTTTCTGCTGAATTAACGCAAAATTGAGCGGAAGATTGATGAGGCGCCGAACGAGGCTGCCTGAGAGAGATGGAAATTTAAATTTATACAATCGTGAAAGAGTTATCGGTTGGAAAATTAGAGAAAGCTATTAGAACTATTAAACGGCAATGAGAGTTATACTGCTGAAAAAACCATTGGGATATCATAATTATGATTAATAATTTTATTAGATTTTCCATTCACGCTGAATTTAAAGCCGAGAGGAGAGAGAGAGGCAATAGCATAAACCTTATGAAAGTAGCGTGCTCGCGTCCGACTTATACGAGGCGCGCGCCGAGCTTTTTCAAGCCATCATAGAGCCATTACGGAACTCATTTCTTTTTCATCCACTTTTTTCCCTCGACTCTCTCGCATTCATCCGAGAGAGCGCGCGCTTATATACCTTACCGGCTGGAAAAAAAATATCGGTAATAGCTTTCGTGCCACGGCGCAGGGCTTTTGACTCCCGGCGGCGCGTTATTACCGCATCGCGGCCGGGCATAACTCCGGAAAAAGTTTTCGATTTTAATGTGAAACTTTTTTGGGCGGAGTCCTGCGCTGCAGGCTGCAGCTCGCTCTCGGCTCGAAAAAGCCACGAGATTGCTCTTAATAACCAGATCCGATGATGATACTGCCTGATTAGACTTGATTTGTTTTACGGTATTTGAATTTCTCCCAGTTTTTTTCCAGTCAATCAAACACGGACAAAAAACCATCCTATAAAAATATTTGTCAGAATTCGGTGGCGTCAGCGTCAGCCGTTTCCTCCGTCATTCGCGCCAAAAGGAAAAATCTCCGGAAAACGCGCTCCACATCCACAGCCGTTCGCACGAACAACGCACCCGTATTTTCCGCTCACCAGCGAAAACACAAAAGGCCAGTGCGCGCCGTATGTGTGTGAAACGGGCAGAACTATCGGAAACCGGCTACATAAGGGTCCCCCGGACACTGCTGCGCATTTTCCCGCGTGATCGATCTGTTTGATATTCGCGCGCTGCCCCCCCCCCCCCCTTTTCCCTATATTGCAGAACGAAACGAATTCTGATCGATTCTCTTCGGGGATATATACCTTTTTCTCTTTCTCTTCCCCCCGGTGTGAGCTCATCATGCGCAAATGCAGGGCTGTACCTTCCGTGTGAACCTCTGTACATTTGGCGCGCGTGAGTACACACAAAGTCGCGCGCGCTAACGCAGTCGTTAATGCGCCTCGGACCCATCTGCTCGGCTCGGCGCACTTTTTCCGTCGCCCCTACGCCAGCAGCCGAAAAATTTCTCTCCGAAACTCGGGCGTATATAGACGAAATTAGTGCGTCTGGGCTATATTGTGGGGGCATTAAATACGCGTTATGGCATATGTATATTTTTCTGTTATATGTGTGTATAAGCCTAGCAAGACTGAAAGGGAATCGTTAGGGCAGCGCGCGGTGGGCGGCGGTGGGGGGGGGGGGGGTGGGGTGGGGGGGGGGGGGGGGGGGGGGGGGGGGGGGGGGGGGGGGGGGGGGGGGGGGGGGGGGGGGGGGGGGGGGGGGGGGGGCGGGTGCTCGGTGTCCGGCGATCTGCCGGGAAAAAATGGGCCTCGTTATATGTGTCCAAGAGGTGAATGGAGGAAATCAATCATCGACAGAGGTGTGCGTTTCTGCTTTTTTGTCATTTGGGTAATGGATTCGGATATCATGATAACAAAGCCGCGAGGTGCGTTATTACGTTTGCGATGATATCCAATGAATATGTCATTATTGTATGTTACAAAATCGCTTATAAAACAAAGCGTTCTGCGATGGAGTAAATATCCACATCGCAGAGCCAGAATCGGATATTTCAGCCGAAAACAGCTGATTCCCGCTTGCACAGCATTCCCGGCCAAAGAATGAAATTTACGACTACAAGAGCAGGCGTCTGGAATTTAAAAGGAAAAAACGCATGGAACAATAAACGCCTTATAAATAGTCGACAATAAAAAGGAAAGCCTGCAAGCAGCAGACTCATACAACAGATCGCGTGTTATTTTTAGAGTCTAGAGACGTGTCTGAATCGCCGTTGAGTCGGCGGCGGCGGTGGCTTTGACTCGAGCCCGCGCGGCGCGCACACCGACAAAACGTATTCGGGGGTAGATCGTGCCTTTTTTACTACACGGCACGTATATATACTTTGATTCGCTCGGAATTAGTATAATTGTCCGAGGCATTCACAGCGCTCTGCGCTTCGGCCCGACGTTAAATCTCTCTCTCTCAGTTTGAAGAGAAGAAGCGCCGTCACGTAAGGGCCATTACACGCTCTCGTCTAACAGTGAGCGAGGTTTCCTACGTGTAGCGGACATACCTATACTTTTCGATTTTCGTGTGGAGCTAGAGAGCAGGTGCCGAGATTTTCTCACGCCCGCCCCCGAAGAATGGCTGTGTGCAGACTTGATTTTCCGCTTCGTTCCATCGACTGCTGGGTAGTTTAATTAGTTTACGTAATTTTCCGAGTTAGGTGTTGGAGTGCGAATTAAGGGTAATTGGAAATTGTTACTTTTTGAAGAGATTTATCGAATTGTAGATGGAGTACGGTAACGACCCTTGGTATTAATTCATTATTCGCTTTGTGCGCAATGCGTACGGGCAATAAATCTTTTAAGATTCATGATTCTATAGATTCAACGGTTATTAATGTAAAGGTACAAAGTTTCAAGTGGATCGGCTATAAGCCGTCTGGCAAACAACCTTTCCTGCACCGCAAATATTGAGTTTCGAGATAGAGCCCAGGTAAAAGTTTTACGAACTAATGCAATCTATAGTCGAGAGAAGTTTGAAGGTTTTTACCTGCATCTATTTTATTTCTGAAAGGATGGTTTAAAATTTGTTTAACAAGCTGTCTGGGCTCTGGTAGAGATGATTTCCAGCTTTTCACGTTATCATCAATTATTACTTGCTGCACGGTATAAAAAAGTGGCTAGAAATAGCTAGTTATTTTCAGTACAAGTTAAAATGATTAAACTTCTTGCAGAGTGAAAATTTCATTATAATTTTATAATTCATGAGTTAATTTTCTTCCTGGATGTTTAATGTAACGGTACTACATTCGAATATTAAACTACGAAGTTAGTATAATAATAACAGTAATATAACGCTTATGAATTCATACAAACGAGATCATTAACAAAATTTTCATACAAACCTGCACTCGCCTCGAAAAATAGGAGGGCCCACACCGGTCATCATAATAACGCTCCGATTCGAAAAGCTGATAGCAACAAAAAAAAAGAAACAAACCAAAAAGGAAACACCATAATACAGACGAACAACGTACAAAAGGAAAAAACAAGATAAATTAATGACTCCTCGTGGGCTAGGATAGACAGAGCGCACATCAAATTACATTTCCAGTATACGAGTAGGGTTCCTCCTATGTGTTTAATTCTAATGACGGCCAGCCGCGTTTCCCGAACGCGCTGCACAAAGGAGCAGAGAGAGAACCGGGCGGCCCGGTTCGTAATGTTGAACTTTCAAGTCATGACGAATTTTCGTTTCTCTCTCACTCACTTAGCCGCGCACCAGGTGCTCGGCCGGAAGGGGACACTTTTTGTTCCGCCTGGCGATCGAACAAGCCGATAGCGCGCGCTTTTGAAATTTGTAGAAGCGTCGAGTTGCACTTATAGGCGCGTGTATGTGCGCTTAATGAATGGAGGCTCGATATATATCAGGTGTGCGCTGTGCATTTAGTGCATTGTGCTTATCGATTATTAGCGCGTCGACGGGGGGGCCTCTGCCGTGCGCGCGCGAGGTGCTGGAGTGGAAGAGCGATCGAGGAAAGAGGGTGGGTACTTGATGTAGTCGGGGCAAATGGGCGGCGCGCGCAAGCGGCTGCTTTGAGATGTCGTTTTAAAGGCTTGGAGAACTTTTAGCGGAAAGGGTGGAGTGGAGAGCTCCGACTTTGTGAGAGTCTGGGACTTTTTTTTTCTTAATTATGTTGGAGAGGTGTGTGTGTACTGTGTGCAGTGCTGGATGGGAAAAAGCGCCTGTGAAGAGATTAGATTCGAACGTGTTATAAACCAGTTGGCGCTCTTTTGTTGATTATTTTTACTTTAATGGCTACTTTCTAATGTAAACAGCACGCCGCGTGAATAGCTTATACGGCTGATTTAAAGGACTATTCATGTAGAGTGTAATCGTTAGAAAAATAATGCTGCTGATTATCACGGCACCTCATTCTAGAACCTACTTTGATAAACAGGCTCGCAGTTAAAGCAATTTGTCCATCACACAAAAGACAAGTTAAACCTATCCCCGCATCCATCACCGGCCTAAAAAAAAAAGTAAAGTTTTATATACCCTCTTGAAAAAGCGTCCAAAATTATCTCGTCTCGAAGCTCGACGAGAGATTTCCCTCGTTCCGGCCTTTAAAAACTCCATTATTTTCCGGCTCTCTTCACACACACGCAATTTCCCACGACACGTTGACGAATATCCCAAAATCTTCTTCTTCAAAAAAAATTCTTAATTACGACAAAGGGTCCCCTGGAAACTCTCTCTCTCTCTCTCTCTCTCTAGAGGGACCCGCACCCTTTTCCGTTTCTCATACACTTTACTCTGTCTCTCTCTCCTTCTCTCGCTCCGTTTGCACGACGACAAAGCGCAGCCGCCAAACGAGGGGGGCAGGATGACGCAGAAAGAGCGAGCCGCGCGCGGAAAAGAAGCGAGCAAGGAAGAGAGAACAAGAGAGAGAGAGAGAGAGAGAGAGAGAGAGAGAGAGAGATAAAAGTCGAGTGCCATCTGCGTTTCGCGCCCGCGCGTCTCGCTCTAATAAAGCGCAGCTCTGCTCTGCGCGCCGTCTTTCAATCCGACGAGCGGCTTTCTCGCCGCCGGCGGGGGTATCGTGTGATATACCCGACGCACCTGTACGCCAGGCAAAAGAGCGTATAACTGTGCTGCCGGGATTGCAAACTTGCCGAGAGAGAGACACGGCTCTCTTTTTGCGGTGTGCGGGAGCTCGAGGTTTGTTTGTCGCGTGCGTCATGCGGCTTGGAAAATTCGCTGAACCCAACCGAGCTACTGCTTCTTTCGCGCTGCAGTATAGCTTCTTGGCTGATATTGAATTAAGCTTTTTGCCAAGGGGGCAGGGGAGAGCTCGCCGTGAACGTGAATGTAGAGTCGCGGGGCTTGTTATGCAGCAGTTTGCGCGTGAAATTGTATGGGAGTTTTGAAAAAGTTGCGCGCCCAGCCGCTAATGATTGTAGTTCAGTGGGTATGTGCGCGCTCGCGCGTCTGGTAGCTGGAAAAAAGAGGAGTCGTGGTATCCGGGAAATGGCTATTGAAATGAACCCTACTATTCGCCGCGGCGCATGCTCGCAACTTTTTTCATTAAAAAATTAATTACAAATTTAATGAATAAAATGATAGTTGGTTAACTAGTTCCCCGACTCCGCGCAATCATTCGCAAAACTTTTTTAACAAAATTCAAATCATTTAAATAAACCGCGTATTTGCAAAAACGACAAAAGAAAAATTAATCCAGCCCTCTGGCGCGTTTCCATCCGCCGCAAAAGACGCGCAATCCCGATTTTTCAATAGACAAACGGCGCTGCGCTCCATCCCGCAGGCCACTCACGTAGCCGCAGCTCCGTTACCATTTTTCCCAAAAGAAACGTGCATCATTCAAATGAGCAACACGCTCTCTCGCGCTACCGTTCCTCCTCTTCTTCGTCTCCATCTCCTTCTTCTCTCCGTATATATTTTCGTCGATTTTCATCGCGCTGCTCCTTTTTGTGCCGGGGCGCGCTCGCGCGGGCCCTCCTTTTTTCCGTTTGCGCGCTCGTCTCCCGTTGCAGCAGCAGCAGCGGCAGCAGCAGCACGCCAGATCCGCTTTTTTGGGGGTCGAAACCCGAAGGCCAGAACCAGAATAACCGGAACCCTCCGTGAGTGTGTACGATGTGCTTTCTCTGTCTCTGTCGAGTAGTCGCTCTCCGCGCCTTCCTGCCACATGGCTACCGAGTCGTTATGTAGAGCGGAGAGGTGCAAGCGCAACTTGCCTTGGGTTGAGGGAATTATACTAGATCTGGAATATAGTGAGTGGTTGAAATGATAGAAAATTTTCATAGGAATATTGCCGGGCTGTATAAATAGACGTGCTTGTATAAACATTGAAGCAAACATTGAGCAAAATTTCGCAAAGCTCGAAAATTACAAAAACTTGTTTGACGAATAAAAGAAACAAGCGCAGAACTGATCAACAGTCGTAAATTCATAACGCACTCGATCCACAAATCTTGACTTCAATTCTTACTCATCGCTTCAGCAATTTTACAGGCGGTACTACGGCCGCAGCGCAGCATCCGTTGTCCGAGCGTATATCATTAATCACTCAACCCTGCCCTCGAGCAGCGTTTATAGGCACCTATTCGTAACTCCCTAGAAATATACGGGCTTGTTAAAATATTCAAACATACGCTCGCGAGAAAAGAATAAGCAAACACCTTCCCCCTTTCAGACCCTATCTCAACGTCCTATCGAACGTGTTAACGTCATTCACCTCACTCTCTCTCTCTCCAGCATCAACTATACATCTACCTATAGATACATACATACACAAAGCGCGTGCAGCAGAGCAGCCTCCGGCAGCGAATTTTCCTCTCCTCTCCGTCTCCGTCGCTGTCGCTTCTGCGCCCATATGTGTGTATATGCGACACATCCTGTTGTTATTCCCGAGCGTGTATTTGCATCGGCTACTGCGCGTCGCGGAATATAGTCGGCTCTTTATCGCCGTGCGCATCGCGCTTCGAGACACTTTCTCCTCCTCTATACGCGCGAATGCGCAGTTTTACGCTGTGAAAAAAAAAACGGCGGAGAATAACAAAAGAGCAGAGAAGAAGCCTGCGGTGCGCTTTTCGAACGATCGCGTGAAATTTAGGATGGGAATGTGAACGCGGAGGCAGTAGGTCAGGGATATATTGTGTTTTTCGAGCCGCGTAGCGGTCTGAGCAATTAAAGTATACGCTGCTTTTTAATGAAAGTTTTCTGCCCCGTGTGTGTATATACAAGGATGATATCGGGACGAGTCGCTTTGTAATAAACGCGTTTTTTGTGCGGCTCAGTTTTTTTCTTCCTCCGCCTCGGTAAATGAGAAGCGCTCGGGGATAGAAGAAAGGATGCCCAGAGAGGAGGCTTTTCTGAGCGGGCACTAGAGCCGATAAAAAGATCATAAGTGCAGAATCATCATCAAGGAGTGTAACGTTCAATATTGTGAGTGTCCGTATGGCACCGCACCGGCTCTTTTTTTGTGCGCTCACTATAGAAGTATACCTGTCCGAGCAACCTGTCCTCTCTTGAATTGCGCCGTAATTAAATAATCTTCACGTATTCTCCGAAGTGGTATCGGCTAAAAGGAATTAAATAATAAAAAACGGAGTCAAAAAAAATGTTGTAGTAGCCGAGTCTCGTATCACGATGAATATAATATGACGAAAGATTCGTCAACCCGCTGGCTACGGTATTATTAGTAACAAAAGGCTGTTAACCTCGGCCGGCCTGTACAAAATCCATTCCGTCGTTATTAAATTTCCCATTCCGCCAGAACCACCACAGCACTCAGCGTCTCTTGAAAAATTCCTCTCGGACGTTTATCAATCCCACAGCTCTTAAGAATAATACACTCGTAAATACACACCAGCCGGCATTTATCACTGCGCGGTCTCGCGCCTCACCCCTCCTGGAAAAAGCCAATATAGAGTCCGAAGATTTAAGAAACTATGCGCGCGCGGCGCCTGTAACGTAATTATCGTACAAAGGCCTCGTGTTTCTAATCAGGTTTTACGACTCCCGATTTGTAGCGAGGGAAGGACGAGTCATACTCGTGAACAGACGGATGAGAAACGCCTCGATCATCCTCGATTGTTCGGCTTTCCTCTCTTTCTCTCTCTCCTCGCCCTCTCGTTCGCTCTCCATAGCCAATACGCGTATTCCCACATATGCGAGAGAGTGCGGCTGTGTGTCTGGGGCTCCCCCTTTTTCAGTGCGCCGCTTGTGTCGAGCCAGGTCCATTATCGCTCGGATTTAACTTTGTTAGTTAGCGAGCTGATCTTGATCGAGTGGGTTTCGAGCTTCAAGCAATGGTACGTTTTCTATTTTTTTCTGGCTTTGATTATTGTGATTTTTGGCCAAAAAATCGGCCGCTGGAAATTCAATTGTGCCGCGCGCGCGCTCCGTCATTCAAACAAAACGCGCCAGTTATTTATTCAGCGCCGGCGTGTCGATCGCGATAGCACAATGCGATAATATATACGGTAATAGCTTATACTACTACTACGCTAAACGAAAACTTCCACAATAAAGCTTTTTTGTATTCACCCCCGTTCGGCGCGGAAAATAAACACGTCAGGTCGGAACATCGCCGGAAAGCGTCGGCAGCAGATAATATATCGCTATATATTCGCTAATGAAATTTCGGTGAATGTTTTCCTTACATACAGCTCGCTCGGTTTCTCTTCTTGCTCCGCGCGCGCGCGCGCGCACATCCGCCCACCTCGTTTCTTGCCCTTTTCTTTCTCCCTCCCTCTCTCTTCCTATCTTTCTTTCTCTCTTCTCTGCTCTTGTTTTGCAACGGAACACGCCGCGACTTTTCTCCTTCTCTCTCTCTCGCGGTCCTCATGCATAATTCAACCGGCCGCAAACTTCTTTTTTCTACTTGCCGATGTTTTGCCCTCTTATAGATATCCCCCGCTCCCCCTTTTTTCTCCATCCATAATTTTATGATTAGTCAGGCTCACATCGGAACTTTCTCCCTGCATCGACGGTTTTTCCGACTTTTTATTAATTTTGCCCAAGTAGGTTCGTATCTCGGCTGGCGCTCGCGGCATCTTCCCTCCTCGCGAGCGCTAGCATAGGCGTGTCTGAGATCGATATAGGCCGGGAGAGCGAGAAAAGTCTTTTTTCTTCCGCACGAGCCTTGGCGTGTACAGATACACGCCGGGGGAAAAGTGCGAAAAAGGAAACGACAAGTATAGCATCGTGAAAAGGAAGTCGCGCTCGCGCGCTCGTATATACCGGGCGAAATCGGGCCGAAGGAGAAAGTTAAATGATGTTTACTGGGATCTGCCGGCTGAATTTTCATTTTTATCGTCGCGCTTACACGCACACACTTCTAACGACGTGTCGCTCCTAACGACTCGCTTTTTGCCCCGGCCTCCCGTCTTCCATCGCACATTTGTCATAGTCCGTGACCGAAAAAAAGACGCAAAACTTTACTAGCACGCACGAGCGAATCGATAAAAACCGAGAGACCAGCTTTATCCTCTTTTCGCAAATACGCGCTCCCTTATCGCATACACGTATACAGTCTCTCACCCCGCCATAAAAAATTCAAAGGCCCGCTCGTTAACTCAGCTATCCGCCGAATTCGCGCGCGCGTGCCTTTGACGTCGTATTCCCCCGCGACACCTAGCTCCGAATCTCTCGTATGCGCGATTCGACGTTACACACAGCCGACGAGATTAGCCGCGCGGGAGCGGATCAACCCTTCAGTCACCCGGGCCTTTGTGCGCGATCGTAGTGGGAGAGACAAAAGCGTTGCTCTGGAGTGGGGGTAGGGTGAGAGAGAGCGAGAGAGAAAGAAGCGTGACCTTGGGATTACCTTGAAACGTGCCGGGGAAAATTCGCATGCGCGTCGGATATATACGGGAAGCCGGCTGCGCGAACCCTTCGTGCGGGTATGATACTTTGCGCGCGCTCGCTCGTGTATCGAAAATAACTTTTTGCCCGGGAGGGGGTGTAGCGAGCCCTTTAATATTCGCCGATCAAAGGCCGCTTGTGGATGTAGT
>JAPYZB010022809.1:0-10047 GCA_030522745.1 Eupelmus kiefferi | reverse complement strand
TGTGCTATTTTCCTTTTTTTCTGTTTTTGTTTTTTTTTTCTGAAACTTCTCGCGGACTTCGCTTAGCTTCTTGCTGCAGCTGCTTGTATGACTGAGTCTCCTCCTTCTTCTTTTTCTCTGTTATTTAGTCTTATTTTGGTGTCCCGTACATTACTTGCCGTGTACTTCACGTTTGTTCCCACTGCTTGAAATCTTTTCTTTCTTTTGCGACTTCACGGTGAGACCTTTATTTACTTGGTGGTTTTTCATTCGAGGACTTGTTCGTTTCTTCCATTTTGCTGCTCAGCATTAACTCTCTGACTTTCCATTAGTAATGCCAATATTATAAAGTAAGCTGTTAATCATAATAAAATTATAAATATATAAATATAAAATGGAAATCAGTAGCATAACAGAAATTGTCGCCCATCATAATTTTATTCGTGAAGGAATAGCATTTTTTAAGAAATAAGAAATACAAATAACATTTTAATTAATTGTTTGTACTATACTTATTCTAGATTTTTCTTTTTGTTACAGGTAAGTTCCAGAAAAACTTGATTAAATTCATATTCAATGTAAGTAAATTACCTTCTTTAGTATTATTATTCTAACAATTATTTTTTTTTAAATACTCTGCTTCATTTATCGTTGGATAAAATGATTTACAAGATAACAGTGACATAGATTTGTGCATGTGCAAAGAACTACATTTAGGTTATTTCAAGTAAATAACGCAATACTGAAAACAGTTTCCTTCATAGAACGACGATATTTAACCACAATTTTGAAACAAATGTCGCGAACTGAACGCAAGCTCTCAAACCATTAACCGAATCTTGTAAAACTTCTTCTCATAGCTCATATTACGTTTTATAATAAGTGCATGTAAGACCTCTCTTTTAAACGTGAAGCGTACATATAGAAAATGGAGAAATTCTAGTGGTTATAAATAAAAATATTTATATTGTATAATAATGGAAGTGAATTATGCACATTCTTTGATATTTTTCAAAATTGCACAAAATTGAATCTTACTCACACATAGACAGACATACATACATGTATACACACTTACATTCATAAACATACATACTGTCTACTTTACAAATTATTACGCACTAAAAATAATGCATAAATTTAAATTTAATGGGAACGATTATAAAAAATAATAATGCTCTTCACACTGACGTAATCATAATATGTATAATGAATACAATAATCAGGTCGGTCACGCTAATGTTCATATGAATCGATTACAGAGGGTACCAAATATCCGATATCAGTAATACAGTTATCAAGTTTGTAATCATTTGAAAGAAAAATATTAAAATAAATTTTTGTCTGTTTGAAACTATTTTACTGCATAGTTAGAAATATTGACAGACAAAGTATATTAAAAAAGATACTTTTAACAAATAAAAAATTGTATTAAAAAATTTTATTTCACTCTAACCTCAATATCAGGACATTAACATGATGAAAATCATGACTGACAAGATTTTTCGGCTGCCGTGATATAAAATATAATTCGATAGTTCCATATCCGCGAGGTTCCGGGAAGAGCGCAGAGAGGATTTAGCTAATGTTGCTCGCCTAATTAGCGACTACGGAAGTTAGGCTATACGTCTCATTTCATAGAATACAAAATACGCTTTTGATTTACAAAATTCTTAGCATTTTTTAATACTCCACCATTCTCTGAGGCCAGCAAAATAGTGGATAACTGTAAGAATTTTGTAAATTAAAAGCGTACTCCGAAGTCGCCTTAAGAATTGTTATAGAGACTCTCTCTGCGTGACCGCATTGTATATGAATACAGTGGGCACTGCCCCGCGCCGCATTACCAGCAGGCAGTTGGGATTCTGGCTCACGTGCGCGTCGCTAGGTAGCGCATAGCTCTTCCTGGCCGTCACTTGATGCACAGTAAAAAATTGTGTGTTTTGTGTAAATTGATGCCGGTTACGCTTTTACACAAAATTTGTGTATTTAATTTTCCTCGATCACGTATAGACACAAATTTTGTGTAAATCCGTGATCCTATTTTCAACTGTGTGAGAATATAGGCGCACCACTCAAACTGTTTGTGCAATCCCATTCCTGCAATCCCATAATCGTGAATCATCTTTGGCACTAAATCAAATTTCATCTCTAAATAAAAGAAAAATTGTGAATATTAATTATATTTCTATTTAAGTCTCCCTTCCGATGAGAGGCTTACCTCGTTTTTTAAAGATCACTCCTGCTCTCTCCCTTCTTTACCGCCTCGCTGGAAGAGATCAGATGTAGTACCGAGCTCGGTTGCAGGAGAACTCATCAGCCTGCGAAGGCCTTTTGGGCTGACACCTCAATGCTGACCAGCGACGAAACCTTCGACTCATCCGCTCTTCATCAGCACCGTAGCTCGTCGCCGAGCAGCCATCGCCGATATCGACTGCTACCTCTTCTTCTCTACTCGAGGAAAAGCAACGTCTTAACTTAGAAATTGCCATGGAGGTAGCTCCAGGCCAAGCAGGCTGCCCACTCCACCTCAGCGGACGAAGAAGGTAGTCACGACCATCAAGACTTTCCTGTGAATTCCAGCACGCCCGGCTAAGGTAGAACAGCAGATGAAGCCAAGGATAAAGTTGGTGGAGATACTGAAAGCGATTAGGCGCTCTCAGCTCTCAATTTAAGTCGATCGGTGGCAGTCTCTTGTTGGGAGGTGGTTGAGGCGTCTTTGGTGCTCAGTATTGGTGGCTTCTGATGTCCGTCGGAGGTGGTGGACGCGCTCTTCTCGGTACTCCGATGATGTTGCTGAAGTTGCTTCTTGGTGAGGGTTAATGCACTCACAGTGCTCCAGGGGGGCCCTAGTTACTTGGCGGTGTTCGATGTATCATCCTATGCGTGCGTCATTGTTTCTTAGTGACAGACGTGCTTTTCTCCGTACGCGAAGAGCTGCTTATAGTATCTCCACCGGATTTCCCCTTGACTTTACCTGCTTTGATTGTGACTACATTCTTGATAAAGTTTGAGGTTTACTTGGCCTAGAGCTCACTCATGGCGATTTCAAAGTTGAGACGTTGCCCTTCCTGAGGTAAAAAGCAGTAGGTATTGCCAATCGGGTGAGGCATCTGAATAGCTGTAGGAGCAGTCGATATCCGCGGCGACTGCTTGGCGACGGGCAACAGTGCTGATGAAGAGCGGGCGAGTCAAAGGTGTCATCTTCGGTCAGCATCGGGACGTCGGCTCGAAAGGCCCGCTGTTGAATCCTCGCTACAACCGAGTCAGGTACAGGTGGCAGAACTCCAACTCCGCTTATAGAGGTTAGACCATGTTGCTTGGTCTATTCCAGAAAGCGGTGAGCAGGAATAGGATAGGCGAAGGAAGAGAGAAATCAGGAATGGTCTCCGAAAAACGAGACAAGCCTCGTCGGAGAGGATAATTAAATAAATAATTAAAAAAAAAATAAACATGATAAATATCCACAATTTTCTTTTATTTAGAGATGAATTTTGCTGAAGCACCCGTGATTAAGGGATTCCACGAATAAAGGCTACCCTAGGGGTTTGAGCAGCGCGTCTATATTCACGCATCCAAACCAGACTCTTTATTGCCTGCTAGTACGTTGGCAGTACACAGCCCGCCATATATACATGTACAATGTGAACGCGCTGGGTCTATTTAAAAGAATTATTATTATCAATTGTTAATAACAATTAGGCGGGCAACAAATTATCTGGAAGTTCATTAATTTCCTTGTAAGACTTTTCAAAAGCGCTTTACGAGGCAAACAATTATTTTCCACGCTTATGTCGATATGAAATATAGTACACATATATCTGATCAATTTTAATATATAAGTTACAGAAATGGTGTCAAAATATATTGTAATTTTTTCAAACATTCTTAGGTCCTTTGAATATAGAACATAATATCTATTATTCCAAAAGTGTATAATATTAATACACTTGAATCTACAGATAAAATTAAATCGATTGTTAAGTCAATTAAATCGACACATTTTTGTCTGTTAATTTAATAGATAATTTAGTAACAAGACAGTTTAGTAACAGACAATAAATTTAACAAACTACAAGTTAGTGTGTTCTTAACCGCGCGTTTATTATTTGTAACGAATAGTGCTTTATATCGAGAAACAAGGTCAATATTACGTCAGAACGGAAAAAATATACTATTATGACAATAAACTGCGTAAATCGTGATCGCTAGGGTCACCTAAGGTCGCTTATTATCTCCATCAAATGCGTCAATGGTCAATGTACAAAGTGGTATAGATTTCTACGAAAATATTCTACTAAAACAGTAATCATTATTTTTTACTTTAGATGAAAATTATGCTTCACATTATTCAGCATAGTTATAATATATTTATAGTATTAAATGTTGACTCTATAAATAGTGATAACAGTAATAGAGTTATAAAAAGCAAACAGTCTGATTTATTTTCATAGATCTGACCGTGTATATAATATAGGTATGATTCTTAGAATTGAAAGCTTAAATAAAAAACATTCTAATAATCGAATCCCTCTCTTATAATATGTCATAATACATACAAAGTATAATCGACGCAAACAATGGTCGTATCCAACCTGACTATCGCGTCGATCATATGAGGGTAATTCGCTTTTCCTAGTGCGACGAACATCCCTTTTACATTACGAGCACGAAATGTAAGATTATTATTGATTATTTTTGCTGCGTAAAGTTGCGTATAACTCACAGCGTGTTTAAGTAAAGCCCTTCGCAGTCCATCACACACTCCTCATCTTTTCATCTACAAACCTATATGTCATATATAAAAAGCACGCTTCACGCTGCAGTAAACATTAATCTTTGCCACTGGCAAGCGAGCACGCGGAAAAAGTAAAAGCAGAGATAGAGAGAAACACACAGAGAGAGAGAGAGAGAGAGAGAGAGAGCTGCGTTGTCTTACAACTGACAACTTATTCGTTCAACATGCCCGCAATCCCGAGCGGCAGAGTCGGCGGCAACTCGATATCCAGCAAGACGAGAGAATGCAGCCGGCAGCTGAGCTCGCTATCCTTTCCTCATCTCCTACCCAAATCTCTCTTCTCCTTCTCTTCGCTCGCTGCTCGCGCGGATCGCCAGAAATCCTTCCAGAGCGCCATCTCCCCTATCCCATTTCCGCTGCGCCGACGAAACAATGCACCCAGTCACGTCCGATGTATACACGTCCCTCTGCGCCCGAGATATCCGGCGCTCTTCCCCCCGTATACGCGCGGCATCTTCGATCGCCTCTTTGTTTTAAGCTCCATGACCGTGGCGACGCTCGAGATATTCCCGGCGTCCTAAACTCCGTTATACGCGCCCTCTCCTCGTTTTGACAATTCCGAGCTAGCCGTAAGCTCGGAAAATATTTCTATTTGCCGGCGCGCACGTGCGTGAGATAAGGAGATCCGATATGGCTTTACGAGCCTGCCGGCCTGGAGCAAGGAGCTTGGAAATTGCCGGGACATTAGCCGAACGCGAAAGCGGCACGGGGATAAAGTGTGGAATCGCCCCCGAGCCCTGCGACGCCTGTCATATGCGGCGCAGCGACGCTCGCTCTAAGTGACCACTTAGCCACCTTCGCCGGCGAACTGAAGCTCGGCAATTCTGCTGCTTGGGCATAATGAGACTGCGACGATGGCCAAGCCGGCTAAGACCGCGACGGAAATAGTCGAGAATGGATAAGCCAAATTGCGGAGTAATTACAGGCGCGTTAGGACTATACGGGTGGCTGTCTGCGCGACCGAGGGGGTGGGATCGCCGAATGCGCGCGCAGTTTCTGACGTTTCGCTGAATACTGTCTGTGGAGTAGTAAGAAGGGGCGCGTGGTAGTGACAAAGTTACGAAACTTTATTTGGTTTGGATAATTTTTTTTTTATTTTATGTGTAAATTGATGCATAATACACAAATTGTGTGTAAAATATTACACAAAGGTTGTGTAAAATTATTTTAGAAATACACGGTGTGAAACATAATTACACGATATTTGTGTATTTAATTTTTCTCGGTTACGCTTTTACATAAAATTTGTGTATTTAATTTTCCTCGATCACGTATAGACACAAATTTTGTGTAAATCCGTGATCCTATTTTCAACTGTGCAGGTTTTAGGAAAGATTTAATTTTAATGGTGCAATATTAGAACGAGATTTCATGTTAACTGATAATCAAAGTTTATTAGAGGTTATTAAGATTGATTGAAGTGAAATTCGATATTGCCTCATAAAAATTACATTGGATTTATAACTTTATCTTTTATTTTTTACTTTTTTAAGGAAAGTTCTTTGTGTTTTAAAGGGATTAAATGGATTCGTGGAACTATCAAAAGCAAGCTTTGATGTGTAAATCAACCGATACAGTATTTTTTTTTAACTTGAATATTTACTACATCATCAAAATTCTTTAATTATACTTACATTCCCAATATATACTACGTAACTACAAATTCACGAAGGCGTATAATAACCTCTAATAATCGAAGAAATCATGTTTAATTTAAAATATGCTTTGGTTGCATATTATATTCTGATGAAATTTTTTTTTTTTTATGTTTATTTTGAAGTAAATATTGTTAATTTCTATATAAATAAAGAGTAAATATATATGCGCGTATTCTTTATAAAAAAATAACTAAAGAAATCAATTGAAAAATTTATTCTTTTAGTAGAATATAAAATTCGATATTATCTAAAAGATAATACATATGGTAATTTTTTCATTCTTTTTCATTTTTTTATTCTAAAGCAGAAGACGCAACTGAACCAATATAACCAAAAAATTTTTTATTTCCAAATTTCCTAATCCAAATAAAAATTGCATGTCTGAACGAAATCCTGCAGAGGAAATTCTTCTATCTTTTGTATAAAAAGTAGACTAACCAAACAAAGTAAAAAAAAATTTTATTTTCATAGATAATAACCCTTTACTGTTAGAGAAAAATAAATATGGATAGTCAACGCACTGAGCTAACTCCTTAAACGTATATGTATTTTTCTCAAAACAAAATTTTCCCATATTTTCAATTGTCTTGGAGATACAAAATTGGTCTATTTTTCGTTTTGAAGAAAACAATCGTATATAAGAGCTTATGCTGCAATGCGCAATTTTAATTTTTTAAAAATTTTACTAAAGTTTTTTTATACATACTCTATATTTTTATTAATTTTATTATTTTAATTATAGCTGAGAAAATATTTATTTTAGTTTATTTGCCACATAAAATAAAAAACCCAAAACGAAAATTTAAATTTTTAAAAACACGCCAAACATCCGGATAATCAAGAAAATGTTGAGAAACTCTAAAAGACACTTTAGTTCCAAAACGGCAAAAATAAAAACTCAGTTTCTTAAAATTAAATCATGTTCACAAGACATGATGAGGAAAACTTTGTTCCAAAGAATCTCGACGAAATCTCGAAAGAATAACACAGCAGAAATAACAACAGCCAAAACGAAGAAGAAAACGAAAAAATTCACTTTAACTCGAATAAATCTCCGCGCTTGCTCTCCCCCCATTCCTGCGCTCTTGCAATTTTCATTTTTAATTCAGCTCGCCCCGAAATCTTTCCGGCACTTTCGAATGCAAAACGAATCACGAAGCGCTAGCTACCCGAAGATCTACGGCCGTATCAATATACGATAACTCAAACTTTATTCCCGGCGCCTCTTAAATTCATAATTCCGATATCACTCGAACCTCATAAATATTTCGGCGCACGAGCTCGGCTGTAACCTCCGCGAGACATAATAACAGTCGAAAGCGAGAGAGAGAAAAGCGGGAGATGACGAAGAAACAAGAGGAAGGCGTTAAGCGTCTCGATCCCTCTTCTCCTTCCGTATAGCTTCACAATCTTTTTCTCTCTCTCATCCCTCTTTCTCTCCTCCCTCTCTCTGCATGCAGCCTCAACTTGAATTTGTATGCGCGAGCGAAGGTGCGCACACCATGGACGGGAGCCAAGATCTCTCCGCGAGAGATCCGGGCCGCCGAGCTTGTGCCAGAGCCGTCTCTCCCTACCCACGTCCGCTTTTATCTTTCTCTCTCCCTCTCCCTCTGCTTTCTCGTCTTCGTTCGTCTCCAACTTGTCACATGCGCGAAGGCTGTGAGTCAACAACTTGCAAGTACACACCACACGCATTCACACACGTATACAGATGGATGCATGCATGCACAAATGCACAGAGATATACACACGCACACAAAGTCGAATTAATAAAGTTTCACCAAACGGCTTGGCTAGCAAAGTTTCTTCGGCTTCTACTTTTCGCAACTGGCGGACTTTTTTCGGAAAGCGCATATATACTTCTGAATAGGGAATGACGAGTCACGTGCTGGCAGCAAGTTGCGCGCTCTCGCATCTGCAGCGATGTATTTGATTTTTCGCAGTTTGTAACTTTTGCAAAGATGGACATTGACGCGCGCGCGCGTGGACGCGGTGCTTTCTGGCCTGTTGACGACTGGCACTGCTCGTGAATTGAATGGAAGAATCGAGACTGCAGAGAGTGAGCGAGTGTCCATCATCGGGAGTGGAATTGGTGTGTAACGCGTATTGGCGTATCTGGGACGCGGGGGAAGTGCGGTTTGTCTTCATTTCGCGTCTTGTTAAAAGCTCGTGCCTTTTGTCAATGGTTGACGATTGAATGATAAAAATATTAGACTGACGGCTTGTTTCGGCTGATCTAGATAGAAGTTTATTTAAATGGAAATTAGTTAAGCTATTGTCGCTAAATGAAAAGCGCCACTTTACGGCTAATCTATTGTTACAGGGCTTGCTGGAAGAAAATTTCCAAACTAAATTATGTGTAAAATGAAACTCTGCTTAAGTGCTGTTAACCCAAATTTGAAATTAATTTACGAACAATGTATAACCAAATGTAGAGTAACTCACAATTTAGATACGTTTTCGTAACTCTAGATGAGTATGGCCCAAATAAAGTATGCCTAAATAATTCCTCTATTTTTATCTATTTTATAAGCCATTAACAGAATTAAAACTAAGCATTGTATTTTAGTAACTATTGTTAAAAACTCAAATGTATAAACGTAAACTTTATGATGAAAATTTAAAAATGCAAGCTACACTTTATTCAAAGGAAAGAGTTATTAAGCTTCCTGTATCATGTGTAAAGTATACTCTTCTGCATAGAAAAGTTTCTGACGGAACCTAGTTTACAGTCTTACTCGCATGTATGTTACTTTTTTAAAGAATATAATTTACAAATTTACTATCATTTTTGTATATTAGCATTAAGTACTTATACTTATAATTTTATGTTGTTATTGTAACCTAAAAATTTACGAAAATGGGCGAATTTTCTCGCTGAAATAATAAAAAAGAAATCATAAAATTAATTGAACTAACAAAAAACTAAATACGAGTACAAAAGACTAGATTTTTTTCAAAAAAAAAAACAAGATTGTACAATTAAATTTGAACAATTTATATACTACCATCTACTAACTGCATGACCGGCTCAGCCTTTGAAATTTCACTTGCATTCCTATTTTACCTTTTCCATTCGCTTGCTAATATTGATATTTGAGATTGTACGGGTTTCCCTCTGTTCATCTGCCCTGACAAGCACCCGTAGGGTTCACTTGAACTGCACCCATGGTGAATCTAGAACTTTATCAAAATCAGTAAATTGATTTGTGGAAATTGTTTTGCTTTCACAATCTATCGTGAGTTCAAGAGAAAGCTGTTGAAACATTTTATAGTGGTTCATAAAAAAACGATACAACAATTTTTTAGATTCAGGTGAGTCTAAATTTGATTTCAGAGTTATATATCAGGGCAAATGCTTTTATCTATTTTTTTTCTTTTTTTTCCCTTTACTTCTAGATAACAGTTCGAAAATATAAAGATTTATTAAAAAATAAAAACTTAAATAAACTTTTGAATTTGAAGCCCTCAAATAAATAAAACTTCTGACGATCGGACTGCTCTCGCCCTCGGAAGCTCTTTCAGAGCTTTGCGTCCAAATTTAAGTGTCATTATTTACTTCTCCCAACGAAGCCGCATAGCTAAATTGCTTTAAATCTCCGAGAAATCCAA